>BQKN01000093.1:1091868-1155463 GCA_022839385.1 Asparagus kiusianus
TTATTCATGTATTAGACTTCGGGTTTGGTAATTAGGGATTTACAATTTGAGATAAAAGGTATATACATGAGGGTTTCCTTGTTTGGATTATTTCGCTCGACGTACCTATGCTCGTGTTGTAATTTCCTAAATCCTTAAACCCATTATTTGCTAGGAGTAATGATTTTTTTACTATTATGTAATAACTGTACTTTCTGTATACAATGAGCCCTTTCCCTTGGGGTTGGTTGTGATGTTGCTCGCTAGCGCTTTGACGCTCGTTGTCCCTCCCCCTTTCAGGTAACGAGCCAGGAGCCCGGAGAGTCGCAGGTTGATGGCGACACACTTTAGTGTTCAGCTGACTATTTTTAGATATGTTTTATTTTGGAGCTCCACTATAAACTGTGTTTAGACATTTGAGGACTTTATTCTAGATGTGTAAAGGCTGTGTGCCTTATTCCCTTTACTCAGACTTGTTGTATTTGAGATTTGTTAAGAACTCCAGTTTATACATTTCAAACATTAACTTTGTATTCCTGTATGTTGGATAATGAAATATTATTTTGATCTCTATCATTTCATCAGTTATCTCTTGTAGTATCTTTTACTTGCTTTTGTACCTATACCTATTATTGACTCTACTAGAGTAATAGAATTGTGATGGTGAAACATGTTATTGCACGGTGTGGTGCATGGCAGGTTTGACATTCTTGGTTTCACCTTGGACTGCAGCCTTGTGTGAACCCAGGGGCGTCACACGCGTCTCGTTGTAGTCACCTTTTGCTCCAACACGCAATCCTCTTTCGATGGCTTTTCTCGAAAACTAATGCATAGCGAGACAAACTTCTTGCTTGCATTCACTAATCTCTTCGCTCGCGTCACCGTCATCAAGTTTGTCTCCTTCAGAAGAGACGCCGACCGAAATATGAACTTTTCACCTCCTTTGGTGAATGTATACTTCTGAGGCCGCCTCTCGTAGATCGTATATCTATCCCATAAGTACGGATTACCCAATATAATCTGACAAACATCCAATGGAATAATGTCACATGTGACCTCATCAATATACGACTCGTGGAGCGCAAATCTGACAGTACATTGATTAACTACACTCAGTTTCTCCTCCTTCTGAATCCACCCCAATGGATAAGACTTCGGATGCTTGACCGTCTTCAGGCCCAGCTTCTGAACCAATGCCTTGAATATCAAATTCTTCTCGCTGCCCGAATCAACAATGGTATCAACCAAACTGGTCTTCACTTGCATCTTGAGCAAGAAGAGCTGCTCCCTCAGGTCTTTGTCCTCTTTCGTGACCTGTTTCCCCGCCATAAGGTTGAGAATATTATTGGGCTCTATTATTCCAGGAACTTCCTTCGGACCCTGTGCTATCATGTATGCCTTTTTATCCTCCTTCCTCTTCAACCCTCTTAGCTTCTGATGAGGATACTTCTCCCAGCATTGATCAGCTTCGTGCCCTGTGTTCTCGCAGTGACCACAAATCAGCCCTGCTTTCCCTGGATCACCCTTCTTCTCCTCCTTAGATTGAGAACCACTAGACTCGTCTCCCGTCTGTTTGGAGTCTCCCTTAGCCTCGTTGCCCTTCTTTTGCTTGCCCTCAATGGCAATGGCCTTCACGCTCGCCTCTATAATAGTCTCGACCATGAATAACTTCATCTCTTTCCGGATGTAATCACTTAATCCCGCCATATACTTCATAAACACTGAATATTCCTCTGTCATAATGTTGAGGACCATCACCTGCTGATGGAACTCCGTGGTGTATTCTTGAACGGTTTGATTGACTCTTTGGCGCAAGCCGTACCACTTGTACCAACGCTCTTCAAGGAATCCTACTGGGTAGAACTGCTTCCTCAGTAACTCCTTGAACTTGTTCCATAACACCGCATTCTTCTCCTGCTTGTAGTAGGATTTTTACCACGTCAATGCGTGCCCTAAAAGCTTTAAAGTCACAAACACAATCCTCTCTTTTGACGAATAGCCATAATGAGTAAAATACGTCTCCATCCACTCGATCCAGTCATCAAGCTTCTCGACGTCAACACTCCCATCCTAAACAAGAATCTCTACCTTGAAGTTAATTTTTAGGTTCTGGTAAGGATTCTTACCCCCTTGATGCGGTGCAGCCTTGATGGTCTCGTCCTCCTCGTCGGAGCCTGAAAGCTCGCACTCTCCACTGGACTCGATAGGTTTCTTCTTAGACTTAGAAGAAGATTCCCTCTTTTCATTCCCTCCTTGGATGAGACTGACGAGTTTTGTGAGCGTCGACCCTATCGTCTCGATTTGCTTCTCCAATGCATCAATCTTCACTGAATTGTCTGCTTCAACCATCTTCTTCCTCCTTAAAACCTTGACTCCTTCCAATGAAATAAGGATCTCGCCAAGCTTCTTGTATTGCGATTGAGTAAGGATCATACACAGGTTCCCCCTTCACAGGATCTAATCGCTCTGATACCAACTTGATACGAGTTGCCGTGCAAGCACCCTTTGGTCGCGAATTACCAAAAGGTGGGTTGAGAAGAAGATAACTAAAACAAAAGCACAATTCAGTATATGGCAAAGGAAATTACCTTCTCTAGATTATGACTATAAAAAGATTATAATCCCTCTCTCACAATCTCACTAGAATCGAGAACAAACTCTCAATTCTCTCTAAACCCTAATCTCTCTTGATTAGAATCTCTCTTTGAATCTATCTGATTATCTACGATTACTTAGAAACCCTAAAACAATCCTTTATATAGGTGTACAAACGTGGATGGCAATTTGGTAAATAACTAAGCCCTAAACCAATAGGAATTCGTGTGAACAGAAACCTAACCAAACCAGGAAACCATCGATGAATCGACTCATGACTGAGATGAGTCGACTCATGACCTCATATGAGTCGACTCATAACTGATGAGTCGACTGGTCAGAGACTTTTGCTAATAGGGATTGGTTTCGTGAGTCGACTCATGACAGGCATGAGTCGACTCAACCTGATGAGTTGACTCATGTACATGTATGGGTCGGCTTACGAGCTGAAATCTGGATTCTTCGAATCTGCTGCTCGTCGTCTCGTTCCACGGTTCCACCTGCGTTCCATTATACTGTTTTACACCCCTATTCTCATGCTATCATGAGAATCATCTATCCTTAAGCTCCCATGAGGATTGCTAAGTTACGAAAAGAGATACACCCGTATCACCAAATCTACAGATCTGACCTCGTTGGAGGCCGGAGGGGTGTTGTAAGGTGTGATTATAGCAGTAACGAGGGCATTGATCTTCCTGTGCTTGCGAGTGGAGGAGGATTTGGAAGAGGAGGATGACAGATACTCCTCGAACTTCTGTTGGTCGAACTCGTACTCGACCTCTTTTTTAACCGGGATCTAGATCTGTGGTTGCGATACATCAGCCTTCGCAGAAAGGCCGTTGGCTCCCACAATGGTCGTCAGCGTATTTGGGTAGAAAATTATTTTCATTGATGAATTCATTACAACTTCGGGCATTATAATAAATTCAAAACAAAAATAGCCTTTTTATAAGACTTTCAATACAATGAAAATAAATTATAACTCTCTTTCAAACAACATGCAACAGGCGTTTATCGCCTATTGCTTGCGTGAGATCTTTACCTGTGCCAGGAATGTTGATATCTGTGGACCACCGCGGATCAGATCCGATTGTCAGAAAATTAACAGAGCTCCTACTTCACCAAGGAAATATTCGCTTGAAGCACAAAAATCGACCAAGAGAAATCAGTAGCTCTTCTCGAGATTAAGACCAAGCCTAATCTCAAGGAACGAATGGGGGGAAATACGAGTTCAGATCCTTCGAAAGCCTTCCTCTTTATGCTGAAGTTCGCCGGGATCTGACTTCCCTTCACTGTAAATTCATGCTCCTTCGACTCCTTGATAAACAGCCAAGGGCTTGTGATTTGACTAAGAAGTCGTTGTGCCTTGGGTTTACCCTTAAAAGGTACAAAGGGCTTGAAATTCGACTTAGGAGTCGAATGCCTAGAACTTTTGAGAGTTGACTAGGTCTTTCCTTTCCCTAAGACCGAGAGAAAACTATGGGAGTCGGCCAAAGGGTTGAGTTTGTTTTGCTAAGACTATTGTCGTTTCATTTTGCCGATATCCATACCTTGGGTAAGTGAACAACATAACAGTTTATATCGCCTATTGTCACATTGTTTATATTGCTTATCCTTGCATATAAATTGTTGCATAACATACTTGCTAGGATATTTATTTAATAAGTTTTAATTTAGCATCAATATTGGATTAGATTAGCAAATATCCTATTCACCCCCCAGGGTAATTTTATTTTGTATCAGAGCAATTTCAAAGTGATGTTGTCTCAATTTAACAAAAGATATCGCAAATATTTTTCTATAGGTATACATTAAAGCAAAACCAAAAAGCTTTCAAACACATAAGAAGATGACACATCAGCTTTTTCATCACACAAAAATTGTCATGTGGAAAACCTCCTTTGCACTCTAGCCAAAATCTAAATCATTCATATTTTGACACGTAGCACTCTCTGATTTAGAAAGATTTAATTTAAGAAAAGTTAAATATATATTATGGAAAAAATTATCATAATTTTTGAATTTGAATTCCTAATAATTTTAGGATATTAAACCATCCTAAATAGTTTCATATTACTATATCAAACTATACAGAATAATCTACTATTACTATATTTAAAGAAATTCTAAATATGATAGAAAATTTAAAGATTATGGCTAATATTAGAGAGAAGTTCGAAAAATATCAAAATATCACTAAAAATTTAAATTAGAGAGATCCTAAACAACAAAATTTTCAAAATAGCCAAAAAAAAAAAAAATCAAACCACGATATTATTGATGCAGACTTACCAAATTATGTTTAATTAAAATGCAAAAACAATGCAGAAAATTTTTGTCAAAGGTTTGTTTGAATAAATTAGATTTAAATAATTAGGTAATAGTTTGAAATGTATATAATGTCAGGCATATATCTTCTGTAACCATATTTACACATTAATGATTTATGTAATCAATTTTCTCTTTCAATCTTCATAGAAACCACTGCCCCCCTCCCCCCTTCTATGGTTCCTTCACAAATTCAAAAGGTGTGTCCCTTCCTTTTTTCCCTTTTATTCAAAGATTTTAATGTTTGGTTAGGAATTTTAATCTCTCTATATTATTTACATTCTTCATCATTCATAATTTCATATTTGTGTTCTAGTGTATTATTAGGAAATTATTTCTATGAATTCTATTTTTATGTATTTCTTTTTTTCATTTTTTTCTTGGTAGACTAGGATATTTTTTTGAATTCAACTTTTATGTATTTCTTTACTAGCATATATGCTATCTATTTATGTGTTCTAAATATCTCTATTATAATTTGCATAGGATGAATCTATCACCAAAGGATGCTCTCTCGGTTCAAAGCTCCTTCTAAGAGATTAGAAGGTAAATTCAACTCCTTAAATTTTATTGAGATTCAGAGTCTGTATAATATTGGATTGGCACTAATAGAAATCTATGCATCCTTGATGGGCTTTCTCATCAAGGATGCTACAAATATCGTTAGGGATGCGTATTCTTAACGGTACCCCGTCAAGGAGACACCATCAGTAAAAGTCTTATCAGGGAAGAAACATCCCTAATGGGCCGCTGTCAGTAATAGCTATTAGTAACGACATCTTTCCTGATGACGGACACCGTCTGGGTAGTTTAAACATAACTGACGGTACTATCATCAATGATGTTTTAACATTCCTGACGGTGCTCCCGTCAGGGCTTAACATCTGTGACAACACTTGTTCCGGATGTTTATAGCATCCCTGACGGGCTTGCCGTTAGGGATGTTATATACATCCGTAATAGCGTAGCCATCAGGGATGAACATCCTTGATGGTTTGCCCGTCAGGGATGTCTATAATCAGCAAAAAAATCTGTTGAAACAATATGTTATTCTCTGTACATATTAATAACATAAATTCAAAATTCCCAGCTCATTTCGCAACTAATAGTTCGCATACATCCACACACTACATTCAAAATTTCCACAATTTAAATATCCCAAAATCTCCACAAACATCTGACATACAGGAAATTGTTTGGAAAATTGTCGGTAGACCGCGAGATCAGCAGCGGTCGACCGGAAACGTGCACAGGTCGAAGGCAGATTCTGGAGTTGTTTTCGGTCGACCTCAACACTCGACCGCATATAATTGATTTATGTTTTTTCGCTGGTTTCGGTCGACCGCAACAGTCGACCACAGAGACCCTATAATCGAATTGGTTTCTGTCGATTCTTGGGCGGTCGACCGCAACGAATTCGGCAGTTGACCGCCAGTCGGGTGTGAGTCCGGTTTAGATTTTCTGACCTATTTCATTTTGTGTTGATATATAACCCTAAACCTGATTAATTAGGGTTAATTAAGGACGAATTTGAGCAGCTTTTGAGAGAGAATTGTGCATCCTTTGAGGAAGAATTTGTGAGAGATTTTGAGAAATTTGTTTGAAGGTTTTTGGTGAATTGTAAACCTTATTTGTATTCTCTTTATCTTTAATAGTAAAAACTCACCCCTCCTAAAAAGAAATTTGTTTATCTTGCTGTGGTTTGTGTTTATTTGTTTTGTTGTGATCTTTCTCGTTCTTGTTCATGCTCTTTCTTTTGTGTTTGGAGTTCCGCTACACACAACAGGGACCAGAGAATTAAATAAGACTAAAATATTGAAAAAACTCTTCTTAGCACGAGCTAAAATACTAGTATAATATAAATAAATGTTTTATTTTCCTTTCATATGAACAACCACCGCTCTTTTTTTCTATATTTTCATGTGATTATTTTCCATGCATCAATCTTTTGTCACTTCCTCATTTTCATGTTAAAGAATACTTAAAATGTGAAACAACTAGGTCAGCACGTGATTTATACTAGTATATTATTTATCTGAATTTTACTTTTGAATTGAAAAATAGGTTTACTTCTTTGGTGACAAGTCAACTATTCATCTGAGTTGGGCTTCTGATGGTCTCATTGTTCGATGAATTCAGCCCCCGCAAATATCATTACGCTAATTTTCTCTTCCACAGTTTGGACAAATCTTACAGCTTTATTGTCCCAATTTTCTTTAAATTAAAAGAAAAGATGGAAAATTAAATTTTACTACAAAAAAATGATGGAATTTTGGTACTTATGAAAGATACTGGAAATTTTTAGATCATGGGTAAGCTTCAAAAGTCAATTAGTCATGTGTAAAGGAGAAGAGGTGTTGATTTGGATTGGTTATGATCAAAATTGAATCCGAAACTTCTCTCTCTTGAAAAATATCAAACTCAATTTCCATTAAAATGTGTTAAAACCGAAGGAGACATGGTAGAGCCGTGGATATTGTCTAAAGATACGAAGAAGAGAAAAGAGGTAAAAAGAGGAGAATAGTGACTAATTTAGTGAAGTGATATAGGAAAAAGAAGAGAAAGGTGACAGAGTCAAGGAAATAGGGTTCAAAAATTGAAAAAGAAATAGAGAAATAGGAACCTGGATTTTAAACTTTACTTATCTTGAATGGTTTGAAGACTGATAAATAAGAAAATTGATAGAATAACTGTTGGATTTAATCTAATAAATCTATTTGTGGACACATATGATTAATCAATGTGTATTGCTATCTTTTCAGGATAACCCACTGAAGTGATCAATTAATTTGGGTTAAGGGTATTTAAATAAGTCATGGGGTTATATGTGCAGATACCAGGTTATAATTGTGATTTGTTGAGGGGCCAAATTGCAAAAGTACAACACCTATAAATAAGGGGTTATGGTCCCTAATCTAGGGTTACATTCTCTATTCTCTCCACCCCCATCTAAAGAGAATTCTAAAGAGATAACCCTCAAGATTAGAAGATCATCAAAAAACCAAATCTCAGATCCGTGCAATGGATTCAGGTATTGCTTCCGCTCTCTTATGTTTAATCTCTATGAATTAATCGATCACATATAAAACTCCAACAAGTGGTATCAGAGCCTATGTGATTAGTTCTTAGGGATTTAAGATTAAAAATTAGGTTTTTGATCTAAATCAGTGATTTTTTAGAACTGTTCACGGATGAACAGTAGCAAAATTCTGTTTTTGCTTTCATTTTCTGTGATTTTGTTTTAGAACAGTCGTATGAACAGTAAAGTTCACTTTTTGGATTGTTTTTTTCTCCTTCGGTTATTTAATCTGGATCAAACTCTTGCTCTAGATTGAGAGAAAAACATCAATTTGTGGATTCAGTTTAGGGATTAAATTCAAAATTGAGTGAATATCCAATTTTGGTCTTTTGATATGTCCATCACCGTGCTCCTCGCCGGCGATCTGTTCGTTGGCGGCCCCGCTGTCAAATGAAGACGGCGGCGGCTGCAATCAGGAACCTTAGGGTTTTTGAAACCCTAGAGTGCGGGAGCTTAAGTGACGGCGGCGGCGTTTCAAGAATGAAACCCTAAAGTCGAGCAGGAGCCCAAGCGGCGACTGTTCAATTCAGAAACCCTAACGGGTGAAGGAAATTGGGCTCAGATATTTACCTCGATTCAGGCGAGTTTAGACTCGATTTAGGCGAAGTTGAACTCCTTTATCAGGCGAACTCGAGCCCAATTACAGGTGAGCTCGACTCTTCTATTCAGGCGAGTTTCGTTCTCGATTTAAGGCGAGCTCGTGCTTCATGCGAGCTCGATCTCCTACTTCAGGCGAGCTGAGGGCTCGGATCTGGCGAGTTTTGGGCTCGGATCTGGCGAGTTTTGACTCGAATTTTGCGAGCTCTGTCTCGATTTCAGGCGAGCTCGATGCTTTCTTGCAGGCGAGCTCGATTTCTTTCAGGCAAACTTTCGAGCTCAAGGCGAGATTCGTCGGGTTTAAGAGAAACTGCAGGCGATTTTGTTTCATGAGGGCACAGACCAAAGACCCTTAAGTAATTAACTTATGGGCCTGAATTTAAATGTTTCAAGTCAAGCCCACTTAAGATGTTTAAGGGTTGAATTGTCACATGGCCCATGTACGAAAATTTAATTTTTCGTGCTATTTTTTTATGAGGGCCTGTGTCAATTTTCTGGTTAGTGAGCCTGGGCCAAGTGCTTAATAGGCCTCTCCAATTAAGTTGTAAATTACTTGAATTTATCAAATGATTTCTTTATAATTACTCAAGTAAGTTTCATAAATTTAAATTTGGTAGTTAATCAATTATTCAAATATTATGACACTAAGGTATTAAGGTTGTCTCTCACTCCAATTGTTTAATTGAAACAAGAAGTTGCCAAAGTAACCTCTCTTGTGTAGATTGTTCATGAGGAATGTGAGATGTTTGTGTGTATGCTTTCGTGTAAATATTTAATCGGCCCAAAGGAAGGTTAATATTTATTTAGACTGTATACACATCTGCGGTGATAAACGTGTGACAATTATAAGGTTTACATGTGAATAATGAATTGATCCAAGGATAGTTTCATTATTTGACATGAGTTATTATCAATGTTTGATCATTGCAACAAGGTATCACTTACAAGTTAATATTACTGTCCAAAGACTTGATATTAATGTTGTGCCAGATATCTTGAGATGGGATTTGTCATTATTTGAATTTTATTGATTACTAAATATGGTTATTGATGTGAGCATTTTTGTTTTATTTCAGCTAATGAATCTGCTGCAATAATTTCTGCTAACATCAACTCAATTCCCATGCTAAATCGGACAAACTTTAAGGTTTGAAAAGAGAATATATTAATTGTTCTTGACTGCATGGATCTAGACCTTACATTAAGAATTGAACAACCCCAACCTCTCAATACGGATAACACTCCTGATGCAAAGAAGGAATATGAGAAGTGGGAGCGTTCAAATCACATGAGTCTTATGATCATTAAGCGCGGCGTTCCGAAAGCCTTCAGGGGCATAGAATCCGAAGGGATTACTAAGGTTAAAGATTTCCTTGTCGAAATTGAGAAGCGTTTTGCGAAAAACGATAAGGTAGAAACAAGCACGCTTTTAGCTCGCTTGATTTCGATGAAGTATAAGGGCAAAGGAAATATCAGGGAGTACATTATGGAAATGTCTCATATTGCTTCAAAGCTTAAGGCACTTAAACTTGATCTTTGTGATGAGTTATTAGTGCATCTGGTTCTGCTGTCTCTTCCTGCACAATTCAATCAGTTTAAGATCAGTTATAACTGCCAAAATGAGAAATGGACTCTAAATGAGCTCATTTCATACTGTGTGCAAGAAGAAGACAGGTTGAAGCAAGATAAGACTAAAAGTGCTCATTTAGCCTATGCCTCTAAGGATAAGGGCAAGAAAAGGAAGAATGATAATGAAGCTGCTAAGGGTCCAATTCAGAAGAAACAACATAAGGATGATCATGGTTGTTTCTTTTGCAATAATGTTAGACACGTAAAGAAGGATTGTACCAAATATCACGCATGGCGTGCTAAGAAGGGTACGTTCCATACTTTGGTTTGTTCTGAGGTTAATTTAGCTTCAGTACCTAGAAACACTTGGTGGTTAGACTCTGGTGCTACTACTCACATAAGTGTTTCTATGCAGGGTTGCCTGAGCTACCGAAAGCCAAGTGATGTTGAAAGACACATCTTTGTGGGCGACGGACAATCGGTAGATGTGGAAGCAATTGGGCACTTTAGGTTGTTGTTAGGAACTGGTTATTATTTGGATTTGAAAGATACTTTTGTAGTACCGTCTTTTAGATGGAATTTGATTTCAGTTTCTGTATTGGACAAATCAGGTTATTCTTGTTCATTTGGAAACAATCAATTTAGTTTATCTTTTAATTCAAATGTTGTGGGAACCGGTTACTTGAGTACTTATGACAACCTATATTTGCTTGATACAATTGCTTCTTATAATGAAACTTTGCATGCAGAATCGCGTGGTACTAAGCGTAAATTAAATAAGAAAAATTCAGTGTTATTATGGCATAAGCGTTTGGGTCATATCTCAAAAGGTAGAGTTGAGCGTCTTGTGTCTGATGGCATTTTGGATTCACTTGATTTTTCGGACTTCAACGTATGTGTTGAATGTATCAAGGGAAAACAGACCAAAGTTAAGAGATTAGGTGCCAACAGATCTTCGGATGTCTTAGAATTGATACATACGGATATTTGTGGGCCATTCCCTACGGAATCCTGGAATGGTCAATAATATTTTATATCATTCATAGACGATTACTCACGTTTTGGGTACCTATATCTCATTCATGAAAAATCTGAGTCTCTGGACATGTTCAAAGCCTATAAAGCTGAAGTTGAGAATCAACTCAACCGAAAAATTAAAACCGTTAGATCTGATCGTGGTGGTGAGTACTATGGTAGATATGATGGTTCAGGTGAACAACGTCCAGGACCATTTGCTAGATACCTAGAGGAATACGTCCCACAGTACACCATGCTGGGTTCACCTAGCATGAACGGTGTAGCTGAAAGACGAAACAGGACTCTTAAGGATATGGTAAGAAGTATGATTTCTCATTCTTCTTTACCAGAGTCACTCTGGGGAGAAGCACTTAAGACAGCAGCTTACATTCTGAACAGAGTACCAAGTAAAGCAGTTGCTAAAACACCTTATGAGCTTTGGACTGGTCGAAAGCCCAGTTTAAAGCACTTATATATTTGGGGATGTCCAGCTGAGGCAAGGCCTTATAGGCCAAATGAAAAAAAATTAGACTCTAAAACAGTTAGCAGCTACTTTATTGGGTACTCTGAACGCTCTAGAGGCTATAAGTTTTATGATCCCACACTAAGGAATATTTTTGAGACGGGAACAGCAGCATTCTTTGAGGATGTTGAGTTTGGGGGGAGAAATAAGGTTAGAGACATTGCTTTTGAGGAGGAATTGGCTTCAGATCCAATCCATACAGTTACTTTTGACAATATTCAGGTTCCTATACCTGTTGTTGCTCAAGAAGTAAATCCGGAACCTCAAGATGATAATGTTGAACAACTCCCTGTTCCAGAAGAACAAACTCAAGAATCAGTGCCATTAAGGAGATCCACGAGAGAAAGGAGAAATGCTATTCCAGATGATTATATTGTATTTCTCCAAGAACATGAGGAAAGTAATGGAATGTTAGAAGATGATCCAATCAACTTCTCTCAGGCCATGAAAAGTTCTAACTCTCAACAGTGGATTTATGCCATGAATGAAGAGTACAAGTCTATGCAAGACAATAAGATTTGGAAACTTGTCCCGTTACCAGAAGGTGCAAAACCAATTGGTTGCAAATGGATTTTTAAAACCAAGCGGGATGCAAAAGGTAATGTGGAGAGGTATAAGGCACGTTTTGTGGCTAAAGGCTACTCAAAAGGAATGCATTGATTATACAGAGACTTTCTCTCCGGTTTCATCGAAAGACTCTTTCAGAACAATCATGACACTTATTGCTCATTATGATCTTGAGTTACATCAGATGGATGTTAAGACAGCATTTCTCAATTGCGACATTGATGAGATGATCTATATGGTGCAACCAGAAAACTTTGTGTCAAGAGACGCAAAGAATATGGTCTGCAAATTAAGGAAATCCATCTATGGACTCAAGCAAGCTCCTCGTCAATGGTATTACAAGTTTCAACAAATAATTATCTCGTTCGGTTTTGAGATGAACATTGTTGATGACTGTGTATATCACAAGTTCAGTGGGAGTAAGTATATCTTTCTGGTTCTGTATGTCGATGACATATTGCTTGCCACTAATGATATAGGCATGTTGCACGAAACCAAGAAATTTCTATCAAAGAATTTTGAGATGAAAGATCTTGGGGACGCCTCTTTTATATTAGGGATCCAGATACATCGAGATCGCTCTCGGGGTATTCTTGGATTATCACAAAAGAGCTATATCAATAAGGTACTTAAAAGGTTTGGCATGTAAGACTGCAGACCAGGAGATACCCCTATTGCTAAAAGAGACAAGTTTAGTCTCAATCAGTACCCTAAAGGTAACCTTGAAATTCAGGAAATGCAGAAGATTCCTTATGCTTCGGCTGTAGGAAGTCTAATGTATGCTCAGGTATGTACACGTCCGGATATTGCGTACATTGTTGGGATGTTAGGCAGATACTTAAGCAACCCTGGTATGGATCATTGGATAGCAGTCAAAAGGGTTATGAGGTATCTTCAGAAAACAAAAGATTACATGCTCACATACAGAAAATCAGAAAAGTTGGAGGTCATTGGGTTTTCGGATTCTGATTTTGCTGGATGCCAAGATAGCAAAAAGTCTACATCAGGCTACATTTATATGTTAGTAGGAGGAGCTATATCATGGAAAAGTGTCAAACAGACACTAGTAGCTTCCTCCACTATGGTAGTAGAATTTGTAGCTTGCTATGAGGTATCCAATCAGGAAATATGGCTGCGAAATTTTGTCACGGGACTGCGTATTTTGGAAAATGTTGAAAGACCACTAATGTTATATTGTGATAATAAATCTACAGTAATGTATTCTAATAACAACAGGAGCTTAATCAAGTCAAAACATATTGACATTAAGTTCCTGGTTGTGAAAGAAAGGGTACAGAGTGGACAAATATCTATAGAGCACATTGGGACAAACTGCATGATAGCTTATCCTCTTACTAAGGGATTGCCACCCAAGGTCTTTCATGAGCATACTGCTCATATGGGTGTGGTATTATTTGAGGATATTATGTTTTAGTGGGAGTTTGTAATTGTGGTGCTTTATGTTTGGTTGTATTGTCTGATCAGAATAAAGTATTCAGTTAAGACACTCTGTTACATTATGTTTGGTTTTGACCTCACTAAAGTAGGACCAGTTAAAAATAGACATGTACTGATCACATTGCATGTAATTTTCATGCTCCATATCCATGATTAATCTATATCGTTTGATTGTATTGGTATATGTGACCATTGATGTGTCGAGTCACGATAAATGTGACGAAGACCGCTTTGATCCTATATTGATATAGTTAATGGACGAGATTGTTCGAAAATACCTTTTCAGTGATAGTAATTTTAAGCTCATAAGGTTATACACAATTTAAGGAATCATATGGTGCCTAAGTGGGAGATTGTTGGATTTAATCTAATAAATCTATTTGTGGGCACATATGATTAATCAATGTGTATTGCTATCTTTTCAGGATAACCCACTAAAGTGATCAATTAATTTGGGTTAATGGGTATTTAAATAAGTCATGGGGTTATATGTGTAGATACTAGGTTGTAATTATGATTTGTTGAGGGGCCAAATTGTAAAAGTACAATACCTATAAATAAGGGGTTATGGTCCCTAATCTAGGGTTACATTCTCTATTCTCTCCACCCCCATCTAAAGAGAATTCTAAAGAGATAACCCTCAAGATTAGAAGATCATCAAAAAACCAAATCTCAGATCCGTGCAATGGATTCAGGTATTGCTTCCGCTCTCTTATGTTTAATCTCTATGAATTAATCACATATAAAACTCCAACAATAACTTCATGAATCATGGTGTAATTAAGTACATTTCTAGATACTTAGATCACTTCATGAATCACCGACACAGCTCCTCCGTTAAGATCTTAATAATTAAAACAGAGGACAAAAGCAACAAGGAGGGAGAATTTATTTTACACACAACAATTCTTATTTGTCATTAATTAAACACGAAGAACGGCACTGACTTCAAAAGTTAAAAACAACAGCACAAAGATATATTCAAGCTAGAGGGTAGAAATTCCTTGCTCATTCTCTCCTTCACTCAAGTTCAAAAGCTGATGCATCGAAGCTATCAGACAGTCCGGTTCCAGTCTTGAAGGTGAGCTTCTCAGAGGAAGGAGTCTCAAAATACATCTCAACAACGGAGAGCCACAGCAGAAGCTCCTTGGTTTTCACGCCGGTCATCTTCTTCATCTTGCGAGGCTCAACTAATGCGGTCACCTCAGTCGCATATGAAACCTGACGCTTTACCTTCTTGAAAGTGTGGTTCTTACTCTTCTTCTGAGTTATCCACACAAATCCAGATGCACGGTTGTAGCCAAATTCTTCGATATCCTCCATAGGGAACAAGCCCTTTGGAAGGCAGAGCTCTGTCAAAAGCTGGACAATCTTCTTCTTGCACTCAGCATCCCCATGGCAGATCTCAGCAGCTGAACGGTGGCTCTCGATGGTCTGCGACGACGACATCTTTCTTTTCTTTGGGTAAAATTAATTAAGGAGAGAAGAAGAGATTGGGATAATTTTTTTTGAAGGCTAAGGTTTTGGCTTAGTGAATGAAATGTGCATTGAAGGGGTGCAATATATATAGAGGGAGAACTGATGAGGTTTGAAGAGAATTTGAGTGGGAACCGTGTGACTTTGTCAAACAGAATGGGAGCCAATTTAATGCTTACATGTGAAGTTGGAGAGGTCAAGGGAATTGGATGGTCAAGAAAAGAAGGAAGAAACATTCAGTAGTCAAATTCATTTACAGATCAAAACTAATAGCTGCTAGTTGAAAATATAGATCAAAGTTGGATATTGTGTCAGTTAGTGCCAAGTTGTCAATGTCTTTAGAGTCATATAGAAGGATACAAAGGTTTTTGAATGATTAAGTTGCATGGAGACTCAGGGTGTAGAAAAATGTGAGACACAAGTTAGCTTTTTTTTTTCCCTTAGATGGAGGCTCAGGGTGTAGATAAATGTGAGACACAAGTTACCTTTTTTTCTTTTATTACATTACGAAGACTTTCTTCCTACCACAATATTTTTGCTTACATTACAAAGACTTTCTTCCTTACACAAAACTTTGTTCGCTATTACAATGTCCTCAATGTTTTTTTCATAAGCTTTGAGAACATATAATACTATTTATTTTGTAAGTAAATAATATAGTTTACTTAAGATAGAAAAAGTTAGCTTCTCTTAATCGTATATTATTGATTACAAGATGTTATTTTATCCCTTTTCACCTCTTTGTTTTTGAAATGATATCCATTTTCACCTTAGTTTTTTCATTTTAGTGTAATAACATTAATATTGATATTGTTGGGCGTAGTGAGTCGCCCTCACGTCACGGAAGCGATATCACCCGAGAGAAAGCCCTGGCTTTTGTTGTCACAAAAGCACAAGCCAATCTCTATATTCTCATTTTTCAAAGGAAACAAGAATAGAAAGTAAAATATCTCAACAAAGTGAGGTATACACTCTTCCTCTCAGCAGTTCTAGGACTGAATGTCGAGGGAACCTACAAGCAATACCAACTCACAGTTAAGACACAAGATTTATGTGGTTCGGCAAACTTGCCTACGTCCACGGGAGGGAGATTTCACTATGAGGAGAATACCAAACTTGTATAACAACCCACAAGTTCTCTCTTCTCACTTCCTCTCAAGTTTCTCACACTCACTCAAGATTTTCCCCATACTTCTTTCCCATCTCACTGCCTCTCCTATTTATAGGATAAATGAATGGGTGTGTGCCCTGCTGGATCCAGCAGACAGAAGATAGGCCAATGATAGGGGAGCGGCTATTTCTTCCCCCACGTTCCCACTCAAGGCTGGGAACGGTGGAACGGCTGGGAGCAACAGAACGTGGGAGCATGTCCCCCCCCACGTTCCTACCCACGCGGCTAGCGGCAGAACGACAGACGGGACGGCTCCTTGATCCAGGCAAAATCTCTCGCCCTTGCCTCCTCGCCCCTTTCAATAGGCGAGCACCGGAGCCTCCTCCAGACCTGCGGCCTCCGTCGCCAAGTGCTGCTTCCGTCCCCGACGATCTGGCGTCGCCGTCGCAGGTTTGTGCTCTTCAATTCTTCACATCATCCATCATTTGATAAACCTTAAATTTTGGATGAACACCAGAAGAACACCGCGAACACCAACTAGGCCAAACTCGGCCAAACCAGCTACGCCACTATACCGCGGCTGCCTACGTACCCTCCACCGGGATCAAGATAACCATAGTTCTGCACTATTTACCAACACAGTCTCCACCTCACCCCCACCATCAGCCCTAAGGCCTATGCCCTCTTGGGCAGATCAATACGGGCTGATATGAAGCAAGTCCAAGCAATATTGGAACTTGCTGCCTGTCACCACCTTGGTTAACATATCTGTGGGATTCTCATTCGTGTGCACCTTCATTAGAGAAATGTCGCCTTCCTCTATGACATCCCGCATAAAATTGTATCTAACATCGATATGCTTGGTACGAGCATGGTGAACTTGATTCTTCGCCAAGTGAATCGCACTTTGACTGTCACACCACAAGTTCATGCTCTCATGCTCACCTCCCCAAATCGTCTAGAAGTCCCCATAACCACAATGCTTCCTTCACTCCCTCCATCATGGCCATGTACTCGGCCTCTGTAGTAGAAAGTACCACTGTAACCTACAACATCGATTGCTAACTAACTGGAGCTCCATGTATCCTGAATACATAACCAGTAGTAGACCACCATCTATCTAGATCGCCTGTATAATCTGAGTCCACAAACCCGTCGATCTGACATGTATCTTCACCAAAACACAGACCTATATCCGTGGTACCTTTCAAGTACCTCATGACCAATTTCACCGCTTCCCAGTGCACCTTTCTCGGATTCGCCATGAACCTGCTGACCACACTAACCGTATGTGAAATATCTGGACGTGTACACACCATAGCGTACATTAAACTGCCAAATGCACTAGCATAAGGTACACACTCCATGTGTACCTTCTCTTCCGCTGTAGTAGGAGATTGTTTACGTGAGAGTCTGAAGTATGGAGCCAATAGAGTCACCACCGATTTAGTACTCTGCATCCCAAACCTAGCGATAACCCACTCAATGTAGCCCCTTCTGACTCAAGAACAATCGCCGATTTACCCCCTCTCTTCTAATCTCCATACCCAGTATTTTCTTAGTAGCGCCCATGTCATTCATCTCGAACTCTTTACCAAGTTGAGATTTTAACCTATCTATCTCCACCTTGCTCTTAGAAGAAATAAGCATGTTATCCACATACAAAAGAAGATAGATATAATCACCTCCCCAAAGCTCCCAAATATAGACACAACAGTCATAATCACTTCTGGAGAACCCATGCTTTAGCATGAAGGAGTCAAATCACTTGTACTACTACCGAGGAGATTGTTTCAATCCATAAAGTGATTTCCTCAAGTGACATACATGATTCTCCTTATCCTCAACCTTGTAACCCTCAGGCTGATGCATATAGATTTCCTCCTCCAAGTCTCCGTGCAAGAAGGCCGTCTTGACATCAAGTTGTTCTAGCTCAATATCATCATGAGCAACAATACTCAATAGCACCCGAATAGAAGTGTGTTTAACCACCAGAGAAAATATCTCATTGTAATCCACACCCTCTCTTTGTGTAAACCCCTTAGCCACTAGCCTCGCCTTGTACCTCATACCACTAAGCTCTGAAGGATCTTCCTTTCTTTTATACAGCCACTTACAACCTATAGATTTCTTTCCTACGGGTAATGGGACCACCTCTCATGTTTGATTCTTTCGGAGAGATTCCATCTCCTCCTCAATCGCAGCCAACCAACTCTCGTTGTCTCTATCCTGAATAGCTTCCTTGAAGGAAACCGTCTCATCTTCCTCCACCGTGAGTGCATACTCAACCAAATTAACCTGCCCATAGTGCTTCAGGGGTTGATTAGCCCCCAGCTTCTATACCTGTTTGTATGCTCACATTGGCCTACTGGAAACCAAGCTATCCTCGAGCTGCTATTATTGTAGTGCATGTGTATTCTCCTACTGAACCTCCTCCTACTCAAGCTCATCATCTACCTGATTTTTCACTTGAACACGACTAGAACCTGGTTGGTCTTTAGGTTCTATCTCAATAACCTGAGACTTAGAATTCCTAACAGTCTTAACACCATCATCCTTGGGAACCCTAGCAATCATGGACTTCTCATCAAAGGTGACGTCCCTGCAACTTTGAATCTTCTGTACACCAAAGGCGATAGCCTTTTACATCCTTTGCATACCCTAAGAAAATTGACTTTTTAGCCCTCGTATCAAGCTTTCCCTCGTTGATGTGATAGTAGGCGGTATACCCGAAAATTCGGAGCCTCTCATAATCTGCATGCTCCCCTGACCATACTTGATAGGGTGTAGGGATCGATTCACAATATAGCAAGCTGTAGCAATTGACTCTGCCCACCATTTTTTGCCCAAGCCAGCATTTGATCACATACTTACTGCTATCTTCTACAGTGTTCGGTTCAATCTCTCCGTGACCCCATTTTGCTGTGGTGTAGATCTAACTGTCCAGTGTCTGGCAATCCCCTTCTGATCATAGAACTCCTTGAATACACCATCTATATACTCTATACTGTTGTCAGATCTCAATGTCTTCAATTTCTTTCCTATCTTGTTCTTAACCATTGCCTTCCACTTCTTGAATGTCTCAAATACCTTATTCTTATGCTTTAAAAAATAAATCCAAGCATACCTTGAATGATCATCTATGAATGAAACAAAATATCTGGAACCACCCTTGGAAGTTGTCGAAGCTGGACCCTAAACATCTGTGCACATAATCTAGTATCCCTCTGCTCTTGTGTTTGTTTGTCTGAAATCGGACCCTGTGTGCCTTTCCATACACACAGTCCTCACAAAAATCCATGCAAGGCTTCTTCAGATTCTTCAACAAACCATCCTTACCGAGTAGATCTAGACCCTTCTCTGACACAAAATATCTGTATCACTAACAGAAGACTCCGGTTGTGGTGATGTATCAATAAAACACCCCCACAAGATTGAGGCATCATCGGTGACTCCAATTTTGGAGCGAAGAGCTACGAATTGTTTCCGGCTAGTTGCTTTAATGAGGATGTCTGCTAATTGATCTTTTGTGCTAATATGATGTACACATAGCGATCTATTGGTGACACATTCCCCAACAAAGTGGTAGTCAAGAGCAATTGCTTCATTTTTGAGTGAAAGATTGGGTAATAGTGAAGGAGTCTGCTTGAGATGGATGCCTAATTCATGAAGAAGAATTTTTATCCATAGTACCTCAGCAGTTGCATTGGCGATTTCTTTTTATTCAGCTTGAGACGATGATCTAGAAACTAATTTTTGATGAGCTGACTTCCAGGAAATGGCATTTGATCCGGGGTAAATAATGTAGCCAGTTGTCGAATGACCATCATCACGATTGCCACCCTAATCAGAGTCACTAAATGTGTGAATATTTAGAGAAGTTCCTCAATGAAGATGGAGACCATGATGAATAGTGGTCTTTAGGTACGAAAGAGCATGTTTGAAAGCCGTCTAATGCTGTTCGGTGGGGGAATGCATGAATTGGGACAAGCAATTCATAGCAAAGGATGCATCAGGTCGAGTGAGAGAGATATGTATTTACATTGGCAGGAGCACCGGTGTGTTGGAGATGTACACTTTAATCTACAGTGGCTCTCTCTACTACGGAAGCGGAGTATATGGTGGTGACTAAAGCTGTGAAGGAGACTTTGTGGTTGCACGGATTGTTGGATGACTTGGGGATTGCACAGGAGGCCATTTGGGTGTATTGTGATATCATGTCAGCTACCTATTTGGTAAAGAACCAGGTTTATCATGCACACATGAAGCACATTGATATTAGATTCCACTTTGTTCGAGATGTTTTGGATGATGGAGATGTCATATTGGAAAAGATTCACACAAAGGACAACCCTGCAGATATGTTGACCAAAGTTATCTCGGGTGTGAAGTTTGGTCATTATTTGGAGCTATTGAACATTCTTTGATTTTGAGGGCCTTTGGAGGCCATTTGGGTAACCTACACGAGGCTTAATTCCTTAGGCAAGAAGATACGTAGGCATTCATTTTTTATGCAGCCGGCTAAAGTAGTTGATATCAATGGGAGGAGATTGTTTGAGCTTTCGTTCGGGTTTCCGACTTGTTGTAGATTGAGTTCGTTGTCGTGGATTTATTCCGCTTTGTACTAGACATAACAAGTATGATATTTGATTATTTTAGTGTTAGCTTAGTTTTGGGAAAACTTCACTGAGGTGGATATTTGTAGAATTGCCAACACAATTGAAAAGTTTAGGAAATTACACGCAGGTGTAGGCGCCAAAAATTGCCTACGGGCTCTCATATGCAGCTCGAAGCAGAGAGAAGATGATGAACATTACTATCCAAGTCACAGAATCTTAATTGATGTTGATGAGTGCATGAAGCAAGTCGACGAACCGTGTGAAGCAACGGAACTACAGAATAACAAAGATACGAACTAATCGGGAGCTACGCTCTGTTTACGAAAAACAAAGCGCCTCCCATGTTCCGCCTACTCCATATTTGATTAAACCATGGAAGCTTGTAGATCTACTCATTGGATTTCAGTCACATTTTGAATAGTACAATTCTGAGTTCGGACGACGAAGATACAGCGAAAACAAACAAGATGCGCAAAACAGTGTCCTGAACCCTAGCGGAGACACCGCACGTGTCTTGGCCGAGGCCAAGACACCTAAGGTATCTAGGACAAGGCAAAGACACCCGTGGTGTCTCGGCCATGGCCGAGACACTGCGGGTGTCGGAGGCCCCAAAAAGGTATTTTACGTAGTTTAGTTGTTTTTCAACCGTTAACCACCTGGATTTGTTTTAACTGATCTAACATCATCTAAGAATATGATAAAGTGGTTACAACTAAGGATAAGATCAAATCGTTCGTTCTTATCTAAAAATAAGGCTTCTAAAGCCTATAAATACAGCCCTAGGGCCTTCCTTTACACAGATCTGGAATTCTTGAACCTCGGCACAGCCCTGCTTAATTGAAGACTGAAGGAGCATGAATTTTAGAGAAGAGGAGATGATCGAATCGAGTTCTTCGGTATAAAGAAGAAGAGTTCGTCAGATCTACAGTTCCCGGTTCCTTCCCTTGAGATCATACCTAGTTGCGATCTCGAGAAGACTGGTTATCTCATTGTTGCTAAGATAATCTCTTCAGTTTCTTGATTCCTTCACGAATCAATGAAACTCCGGATTGATCTAATCATTTGGAAGTCCACTAATATCAATGTCTCCGTCACAGGAAAACATCTCACGTAAACAGAGACTAATAAATACGATCTGTGTGTTGTTTGATAAAGTTATAATCTTTATTTTTCATTGTATAAGGAGATATTATAAAAAGATTAACTTTTCTATTTTTAAAACTTGTAATTGATAAACGATTACAACAGGTTCAATGGCAATGAAGAAATCAACTTTTGACCCAAACAAGCTGACGACCATAGTGGGAGCCAATAGCCTTGTTGCCAACGCTATCATGCCGCAACCGACGATTAAGATCCCGGTGAATGAAGAGGTTGAATAAGAATTCGACCAGCAGAAATTTGAAGAGTATATCTCTTCATTCTCCTCCAGATCCGCCTCTCCTCACAAGTGCAGGAAAGCCTCCTCTTCCTGGAAAGTTCACTGGACTTCGGGCTCGAAGGTACAAGATCCCCTCGCCACCGTTGCACTTACACCTCGCGACACCCCTCTAATGTCCAATATGGTCAAAGCTGTAGACCTAGGCCTCCCCTCCATCAAAGGTTTATCTGTTGAAGGCGCGCCGACTCTATCGAAGTGAGCATGCTAATAGCAATGCCAACGCCTTGCACGTCAACTTGCAAAGGCTTTGGAGCCAATGAACGGGATCCGTTGTAATGAGGATCTAAAATCTAGGAAGTGCCAAGAACTACAACGGTGATCGAGCAACCCCTCCTCCAAAGCAGAAAAGAATGAATGAGTCCGCATCAAAAGGACTCACTCTAACCTTGAGGAGCGAATCCAGAAGCACCACGCATTGCATGCGCACGCCTGAATCCTTGTGAGAAAAGTACAAGAAATGCAAAAGGAAGAGACGGTTAAAAATCGCCCAAGCATAAATAGGTTTGGATGCTAAAGGTCAAATCGGCGCCTAAGGCAAAAGTAGACGAAGTTACCATTCAACCTTCATCAACTCCGGGTCCCGCTCCCCTTGTCCCCATACCTTAGGCGAAGCCATATGGTAGAGTGGATCTCCTTAAGTTCAAAATCCCTCTGAAAGACCGCCTTGGTCCTCTCCCCGAAGATTGAGGTAAAACACCTGTTAAGGAGCGATTGTGACCGTTGAAAGGCTCCCGAACAACCATTCAGGCTGGGTGTCGTACGAATCCCCCCAATAATAACAAAGGGAAAGCCCTTATGACCAACCGTATCGGATTGCCAGTTGAAGTTCAAGAGCCCGTTAGAGTTTCACGCTCACAAAGGCATGACTCTGAACGTGTGACTTTTGAAGACGCCAATGAAGCGTCGTATCCCTAGAGGGAAACATGTTAGTCTGATGACGATGTTATACCTGGGAAGTTATGCCAACACACGATAGGTTGCTCTGGTCATCAGACCTATGAGTTATACTATTAGGCTGCGGGTACAAATAAGTCTCAAAAGAGAAATATCTGAGAAACAGAGGGAGTACAAAAAAGTCTCGAAAGAGAAATATCTGAGAAATAGACTCTCACTGCCCGTGTGCTAAGATTATCAGGGTAGTGTTGTCAGAATGTTATTGTCCCAGGATGGTTCCTGAGAGAGTTTCAGTGTTTGAGAGGATCTCCACCGGAACATCCAAGTCTAAGCCAAGGCGTTTCCATAGAAAGAAACCTGCCGCTCAAGATGATGAATTTCCAGAAGTGTCCGTCAACATGACCGGTAAAGGGAAGTCAACATGATGCTTTAGTTCAGATCAGTTTTCGGAAGTATCCCAGCGTATGACCTGATTGCGATCAGGAACCATTAGACAAAGGGATTACCAAAGAATACAAAAGGGACTACCTTCAGATGACGAAACATCAGAAAAAGCTTATTCTGCAATGTCTTCCGATGATTGATGCAGCATAATTATATACCAAAATTGCAAGTGCACAATTGATAAAGTTATAGTATAAAAAAAAGTTATCGATCCCACAAGGAAGGTGATTTTTAGAGATTATTAGAATAGGTTCTTATGTTGTGTGCGTGAAAGAATAGGATTAAAGAATAAGTGTGATTGTGATGAGTGATTGTTGTGAATATATATAAGAGACAATAAATTGAATTTTAGAGAAAAGAAATAAGAATCAAAGAATAAATGAAATAATAAGGCAAGAAAGAAGAATGAATAAAATCAAGAAATAAAATCAAGAATGAAAAGAAAATTTAAGAAAGTCAAGATGGAGGATTCAATTAAGATATGAGAAATCTAGAATTTAATCCACTAGTTAATCTCAATTACAAAATACAAACTATTCTCTTTTTATCATATTTCAACTTCGATTTATTAAGCATAGACTATCAAACCATTTAAGGAAAGTATAACCTATCATATTATCATCTAAGTTAAAATTACTATTCATGATAAGAATAACAACAAGATAGTAATCCTAGAATTCATAAGCATAACCTATCAAACCAATTAAGATAAGCATAGATTATCAAATTCTTCTTCTACCGTTGATGCCTCAATCTTGCGAGGCTGCTTTAGTGATACATCACCACAACTGGAGTCTTCTGTTAGTGATACATTACCAGAAACAAATCTAAACAAGTCCTCCTCATAATAAGTGATTCTCTTTTAGTTGTAACAACCTCCTCATATCTCTCATTTTTTACTATACATTGTAATCCTATATATACTCTAAGGAAATCAATACCGAGACACAAGTTCAGATTCAAAACTCTTAACTCTTACAAATGGTCCATCACAGTAAATTGTTTCTCAACTCTGATGCAAAGTCGTTTGTTCATAGATGGTTCTTATTGCTACTCATTGTTTTGGTACAAGAATATTTATTAATTAGGGATAGAAGGTTCGGTATAAGATTCAAATTACAAAAATGCATAACAAGAAAAGGGAAGAAGAAGGAGAAGATTTGGATGTGAATGAATCCTGTTTGGGGAACAGTTAGAAGATATTGACTTCACGATAGAAGTCTAATTATTGTTAGACTGAAGTAACAATGTATCTTCTGATAGAGTCTACTTGTGTTTTTCTAAATTGATCTTAAGCTTTTGCAATTATATTTTTTTATTTTTTTGGAAAAAAAGCTTTTGTAATTTTGTTTATTTGTAGCAGCTAGCTGTTGTTGGGGTTCCGAGAGCAAACACAAACACTGAAAGAGAAGGCCAAACAATCAAAATAACAATACGAACACAAACAAACGAATTTTACGTGGTTTGATAAGTTGCTTACTTCCACGGGGTAAGTAGGGGACGACTTTTCAGTAATAGACAAGGAGAGTACAAATAGATATTAAAAATTCACTCAAAATCTCTCAAACAAACCTCTCAAATCTCTCAAACAAAACCCTAACCAAATTGCTTAGAAAACTCACTTTTCTGTGCACAAAACAAACCCCTTTTCAACACTCTAAAATCCTAAAATCGTGTTTGTATTTATACCAAACACAAATCCTAATCAGAATAGGAAACCGTAATCAGGCCCAAACCCGACTGGTGATCGACTGCCGAAATCAACATGGTCGACCGATCAGAAAGATAGAAACCAAAATCGATTATAGAGTTTTGGTGGTCGACCGCGACGGTCGACCGACCAGACTTCCAGAACATATCCCTGTATCGTGCATGTTTGTGGTCGACCGCGCCAAAGCTCGTGGTCGACCGACAATCACCCAAATGCTTG
Organism: Asparagus kiusianus; assembly: GCA_022839385.1. Lineage (NCBI taxonomy): Eukaryota > Viridiplantae > Streptophyta > Magnoliopsida > Asparagales > Asparagaceae > Asparagus > Asparagus kiusianus. Next base: position 1,117,496 of record BQKN01000093.1, read on the forward strand.
TCTGCTTCAAATTTCCTGAACTTCACCAATATTTTCGCCATTTCTACAATTCTCCACTTTGGCGAAATTTTCTCAAAACTGAGCCGACACGAACTAAACCAAATATCCCACTTGTTGCGTCCAGTATGAAGTGAATCAAATTTACGAGAACAGACTCAATCCATAACAAGTTGGGAACCCAAACGAGAATGCGAATAAACTCGAAATGTCAGTATCAACTCACCAAACCGGCTGTATAAAAATGACTGCCTATATATCCTCTTGCCCAAGGAATCAAACCTCACGTAGTTCATCCAAATGGCTGCAAACGACCTCAAGCAACTAGAAGAATTTTTAAACCTTCACGACCATTACCAACCAATCTGCAGCTGGTAACTCTCCCAATGGTCTCAAAGTGAAAAGATAAATTTTCTTCCAAACTTGCATCTCTCCACACCAAATCTATCTTGGAGCTCAACTCCTTAACCCTATATGTAGAAGAAACACAATTACCAAACACCTCTAACTGAGGTGAACCAACGGCCATAGCCAAATCTGAACTGTGTCCATCAGCTATACTCGAATCAACAAACTCATCATCTGCATCAACACCAACATGATCCCCAATCTGTGTCACCTCTGCAAGAATCACAAATGATACATAATGATCTAGAGAACAAGGAGTAATCTCTATCAAACATGACGTAGCATCACTCTCCACCTGCTGAGAGTTAAATGTTACAATACTGTTTAGAACAATATCAAGATCCCATAAATAGTAACCAAACGAACCTCCGAATCCTAAATGTACACTTGGATCAAATTTCACATCCTCGATGTGATAATATGTTGGGCATCCAAATATTCGAAGTAACCCAAAATCTAAAGCAGCTCTACCAGATCCAAATACTCTAATCGTGGCAGACAACAACCTGTAAATAAGATGGCTCCAATATGTCAAAGCCTCAGCACCAAACTCCTCTGCAAACTACTACTTAACATCAAACACCGATCCTTCTCTAGCAAGGAACAACCCATCAAATTTATCATCTCATCTCATTACCTAATGTTTTCTTTCTAGTGAAGTGTCTCAAACTACCTTGAGCTAGGCACAAATACAGAAAAGGATCCCTCTTGTACTTCCTACCAAAATCAGGACTAGGTAAATTTACCTTTCTACCTATACACTTCTTCCATCTATTGTTGACTACTAGAACTTCACTCAAATAGGACTTGGTTGCAACCAACAAATGCCTAGAACAGTCTTCAACATAGGAAACCAAATACATATTACCTCCCAATGATGCTTCCTTAGAAGGCCCCCAAATGCTTACGTGAACATCATCTAGAAGGCCCTTCGCTTGGTGAATAGAAGTGCCAAACTTCATCTTGATCTTCTTACTCACACCAATATGTTTACAGGACTTAAAATTGCAGGTCAAAGCATCTCTCTCCAATCCATACATGGAATCATCACTCGAATGTCCCAGCCTCCTCAAATGCTACAATCTAGCCAAATCAATAGAAGTCGTCAGCGCTCCACCTATCACCGTGTTCCTAATCAAATAGTACAAATTATTCTTTTTGACGCCCTTCATTACAATCATGGACCCCATTGTGACCTTCAGAGATGCATCTTCTAAGATCACCCTATAGACTGCTACCTCCAAAACTCCAAGTGAAATAATATTCTTCGACAACAGCGGAACGAACCTCACTTACTTAAACTCCCTAGTTACCCCATCATACATTCTGATCCCAATTATTCTAATACCACCAATAGAGCATTCATGATCATTACCCATGAACATGACATCACTTCTTTCCAACTCCTTAAAGCTAAAGAACTAATCCCTTCTAGGGCAAATGTGATATAAAGCACCCGAATCCAACATCCACTCCGTAGAGTCGGTATCACAAACTGACGGTAGTATACGGCACGAGTAGCCCAAAGAATCCAAATCTGAATTGTCTCCACTAGTCTTGACAATATTCACCTCTGAAGCTTGTATAACTTTTCCCTTATTCTTCTCGGCTTGATCTCCTACCAACTGAAAGAGATGTTCTCCTCTAGACTGCGACCTCCTATTTTGCTTTGGACTTTTCCCTCTTGTGGTCAATGACTCCGCTACTACATCATTAGAAGACTCTTTGTCTTTCTTCCTAAGCTGATAGCTCACAAGTGCACCGGTGACCTCACTATACGAAAGAGATGTCTTTTCATTAATTAGGGTAACAACAAAGGTCTTATATTCCTCGTCAGGTAAGGAGCTCAACAACAATAACGCCTTATCCTCATTATCGATCATAACATCCACATTCGCCAAATCTACAAGAAGCTTTATGTAGCTCTTCATGTTATCACTAATTGAGATTCCCTTCTTCAATTGGAAATGATAAAGCCTCCTCTTCAAATACAAGTGGTTCTCAATACTCTTCGTCAAATACTTTCTCTCAAGAATCTCCTAAATCTTCTTCGCCGAAGTCTCATTGATCACATAATAATTTAGATCTTGCGTTAAACAAGACCTAATGATGCCACACGCCGTCCGATTCATCTTCTTCCAAACTTTTTCTTCAATATCGTCCGTCTTTCCATCCAACTCCAAAATATCTTCCAACTTTTGCGTGTTCAGCGCATCCAAAACTTCACATGTCCACAATCCAAAGTTGTTCGTGCCATTAAACTTTTACAAATCTATCTATATAGAGTGGATATTCAAACTTTGAACGATCTTCACGCTAGAAGAACCAATCTCAACACCTTCTTTCTCAGCCATCTTTCTCAAAACACCAACAAACCAATACGGAACAAACTAAAAGAAATAGATCAAAATTGCAAGAAAGGTAGATTTTTACCTCCAACTAAAACCCTAACAATAGCCTCCAAAAGATCTCACCCCCACACGATAGAAGATAAGATCCATAATAGTAAAAATCTCACATTTGTCTCCAATTGAAACCCTAGACAAGCTTACAAAGTGATCTACTCCTCCACCTAGTCCCAAGTGTAACCTGGTGCTCTGATACCACTTGTTGTGGTTCTTAGGGCAAACACAAACGCTGAGAGAGAAGGCCAAACACAATCAAAATAACGGAACGGATACAAACAAACGAATTTTACATGGTTCGGCAAGTTGCCTACGTTCACAGGGCAAGTAGGGGATGGGTTTTCACTAATAGATAATGAAAGTACAAATAAAGATTACAAATTCACTCAAAATCTCTCAAACAAACTTCTCAAATCTCTCAAGTAAAACCCTAACCAAATTTCTCAGAAAACTCTCTTTTCTGTGCACAAAACAAACCCCCTTTTTTCAACTCTCTAAAACCCTAAAATCGTGTCTGTATTTATATCAAACATAAATCCCAATCAGAATAGGAAACCGCCATCAGGCCCAAACCTGACTGGCGATTGACCGTTGAAATCGTTGCGGTCGACTGACCAGAAAGATAGAAACCAAAATTGATTACAGTGTTTTGATGGTCGACCAGCCAGAGCTCCAAAACATATCCTTGTATCGTGTATGTTTGCGGTCGACCGCGTCAAAGCTTGCGGTCGATCGGCAAGCACCCAAATGCATGTTTGCTTCAAATTTCCTGAACTTTACTAATATTTTCGCCAATTCTGTAGCTGCTAGTTTTTATATCTGATTTGTTTACTTATATTCCTTTGGATGGTTTTGTTAAATACTTGATAGCACATCAGAGTTTTTGCTCACCTTTTAGCTCAAAATATTGCGTGCTTGGATCAGGGCCTACTAAAGTTCTGCTCAAATAATATACCGCCTGCTCATGATCGTTGTCATCGTCTTATGCTAGTAGATTACTCAACGAGTGGTTTGTTTCCTTGACATAAATCAGGAATGATCTCCGTGACAATAATAGAAGGATTTGACAAGTATGCCTTGATGTCTTTGAATGCTTTCTGGCAAGCATCATCCGAGATGAATGACACACCTTTCTTTGTGAGCTTAGAGAACAGTTGGCATTTTCCTACAAGGTTCGAGATGAATCAGCGGATGTAGGCTAATTGTCCTTGTAAACGTCTAAGTTCCTTAAGATTTCTTGGAGGTTACAATTCATTGATCGCCTTTACTTTATCAGGATCGATATGGATGCATTTAGTGGTGATGACAAATCCGAGGAACTTGCCACTAAACATTCACAGGACAGACTTGGTAGGATTCATCTTTAATTGTTGACTTCATATGAGATCAAATATTGTCTTCAAGTCTTTAATATGGTCGTTCTTGGAACGACTTTTGCCAACCAAATTATCAACATAACATTTGACGGTTTTTCGAAGATGCTCTTGAAAAATCTTCATCATAGCTTGCTGATACGTAGCACCCACATTCTTTAAACCAAAGGGTATGACCATGTAGCAGAAGATGCTAAGCGGTGTTCTGAATGAAGTATGCTTTTCGTCATCCGGATATATTTTAATCTGGTTATATCCCTAGAATCCATCCATGAAGGACATCCTCTCAAATCCACACGTGTTGTCGATGATAACGTCCATGATAGGAAGAGGAAAGTCATCTTTTGGGCAGACAGAGTTTAGATCTTTGAAGTGGATGCAAATTCTGATTTTCCCATTCTTTTTAAGAGCAGGGATAATGTTTTCCACCTAATCGAGATGGTGCTCTTCTCTGATGAAGCCTGAGTCAATTAGCTTTTTGACTTCCGCTTCAATCGCCTCCATGATTTTCGGATGAACTGTTTGTTTCTTAACAGGTTTGGCATCCGGTTTGATGTTGAGGTGGTGCATAGCCACATTTGGGTCTAGTCTTAGCATGTCTTCGTAGTTCCATGCAAAGATATTAATATATTCTCTAATGAGGGCAATCAACTCTTCATTTTCTTTTGGTGGGAGACTGTCACTGATGAATATAGGTTTTAGATTTCCTTCATTGCCCATATTTACTTGAGCCACTTTGTCTTTAGTAAGAGGTTGTCTCTACTCAAATCTGTCACCATATTGGATATTCAAATGATGTATCCAGGAATCTTTCCAAGTTAACAACTGATCGTCCTCCTCTACTTTTGCAGGGTCAATAGCGGTCATATTTACCATCAAGCCTTTAAACATTTCTCCAAGGCTTATATCAGAGTCCCATGCGGAAGAATCTAAGGAATGTCCATCCAGATGATTATTAACTTGTCAGCAACACTCATCGGAGGACGCAGAAGTATAGCCTAGACCTCACTTATGCTCGTAATTATTGTCAGGCTTACCCTTTGGTACGTAGGATAGTTTGGGTAGAACCCGAGTACCTCGATCAAAGCAAAAGCCTTCTCCAAGTGTAAGGTTGTATCCACACTTCTTCATATAGTCATGTGCTTATGAGCTGTATCTGGGGAAATATTGGTCGGGTCTTTCATCATCAGCGCTGGTTTGCAATAAGGGATTTGATGGTGGATACAGCTCTCCCTTTTCAAAGACACTCTCTTTTCCACTCCCTGCCTTTGTAGGTAGAACAAAAGTTGTCCCGAATGAGTCTTGGACATGCTTCTTTGTTATGCAAGACGATTGAAGCGGTATATGTATGTCATGGTTACTATACAGTCACTGCATTACATCATCAAGACAAGGTACATACACTAAATCATTATTTATTGTATAATTACAATCGGCAAGTTGCCAGTTATAACTTCTCCGCAGTCCGTGCCCTAGGCTGATGGTTCAATATCGGAATTCAGTACCATATAGAAGGGAGTTAGTAAAATAATTTTCCAACTACTTAAATGGTTGCTTATCCGCGACCACCATCTTTACTTCATTATTAGTGTCTACATGCTCCAGACATTGGTGAAGTATAGAAGGGACTATAACATTACTATGGATCTAGTGTCGACCCAATAGTAAGTTATAGGAGGTCTCTGCATCAATCACATAACACATGACCTCTGACTTCAAACCTTCAAGTTAGCACTTCACTCAGATTTTACCCAATGGTCTGGACCTATTGGTGTTGAATCCGTTGATAACAGTTCCTATGAAAGCTATCTTACTAGTAAAAATTCCGAGATGATACATCAATCGGAGTGGCATGATACTAACTGCAGAACCTGAATCAACTTTGATTCGGTTGACAGCAACTAAGCTAATGTACCTAGTGAAGTACAAAGGCCTATCATGCTTTGAATTCCTCACTTGCATGTCCTCACGAGTGAATGTGATGCAAGGAAACTTTTTAGTTGCCAAATTGCAGTGTTGAACTGATGGCTCCAGCTCTTTAGGGATTTGCTTGACGTGAGTGAGAAAGACCTCAGAATCAGTCAAGGCTTCTTGTAATGCCTCCCTGGTATCTTTGGACAGGCGTAGCAACTTATATAGAGTGATCATCGCTGGGATATTGGCCAATTGAGCCATAACATCAAAGCGGTATGGAGCGTTCAAACTCTCTGGTCTGTCTCTCCTAATCTGTCGATTGAAACGAGACTGCTTCGGAGTTTGAACCTCTTTATATTGGGGTTCCTTTTGCCTTGCCTGTTTATTAGTAGGCTACTGTTGGGGCTTCTCAGAAGGCTTAGGAGGCATTGTAATCACCCCCACCTCAGCTAGAGTTTTTAAATTCGGGTTGGAAGCTTTCGGGTATTTATATAGGTATTCAATTCCACTCATGGTGGCGAAGGCAGGTTCTCCATTGTCTATCCGGACCTCGTGCTCATCTTCAGAAAGTGAGAGAGTGGGGATACCCTCGTTATCTTTTTTCGAAACTGCTGAAGCAGGGCAACAAGATTTGCCCTTGCCTTTGGACTTCTTCTCAGAGGAGGGTGCTTCCCATTATTTATCTTCAAGCAGATCAGGATGGATCCAAAGACTTTCACCATCAGAGGGCGTATGTAGCATAACTCCCTTCTGGCGTTGCCTATGTGGGTCATCATTGACAGTCTTCATTTCCACCTTTGATATGGGTTCAGGTTGGAACCACAATAAAGGGACAGAGCCGAAGCTGATAGACACCGTGTTCGCACGCACCTTCTTTTCTTTTGGTTGCTTTGCAGTTATGATGTTGGCGTCTACCAAGGCCTGAATTCATTCCTTGAGGACATAACAAACCTTAGTAGGATGGTGCACCCTTCTGTGATACACACAATACTTCGGATCTTAGGTCTTTTTAGACTCTTCCTAGTCCGTGATTGGTGGCAACTTGATTTTATTATTGTCCAAGAGGTACTTGAAGATAACCGACACTTCATCCTCTTTAAAGGAGTATTCTTTTGGGAATCTAGGGTCTGAAGTCCTTTGATGTCTTTGGGGTTATTGTTGTGTTTAATGCTATAGTTGAAACGACAGCTACTATGTTGATTGTTGTTGCGGCTGTCCTTGTGATATTTGATGTGCATCGACAGCAGTTGCAGGTGTCTTTCCTCTACCTCAAAAAGTTAAATTTTGCTTCTGAGAATTGACCGTTGACTGACCCCTCTCAAGCTTCTTTCTTTTGAGGAAGCATTCGACCTGTTCTCTATGAATTTTCAATTCTTTCTAAGTTTTGGATGGCAAGACCCCCATACCTTCCAAGACATCAAGAGAAATATTATTGTGGTAAGTATGCAAGATGAATTCCTCTGTAACTGGATCTCTGCAATTCATAACCTTGTTCCAGAAACGTTTGACGAAGTTATCGACTGACTCTCCGTCTTTTTGCTTCTCGTCCAGTAGAGTTCTGATCGACACTTCAGTATCGTCATCAAAGAATTTGCTGAGAAACAAGCTTTCTATGTCATTCTAGCTGTTGATACTCCCTGACTTGAGACGTCGGTACCAATCAAAGGCGGTTCCACCAATAGTGTCTACGAATGACCGGACGATCAATACGTCATTTCCAGATATCATACACAAGTGAGACTTTAAGTAAATTAGGTGTTAGGTTAGCAAGCCTCTCCCGTCAAATGGTGTGAAATTAATCATGTTGAACTTCGGCGGGTACGGAATTGACTCACAATCTGTAGCCATTAAAAATTACCTATAGGTCCCCAAACACAGCTCGAGACGATGAGTCATCCAGTGACGAACTGTCAGACAAACGTGGCGATGAGCCGTCAAAACAACAAAGCGGTGAACCGTTGATGACGTAGCAACAAGCCACTGAAACGACAAAGCAAAGAAACACGCACTCATCAGCCACCTCCAAGTGGTCCGCATGCTCATTAGCCATCTCTAAGTGGCCCGTACACTCACCAGCTACCTTCAAGTGGCCAACGTGCTCACCGACCACCTCCAAATAGCCCTCATGTTCACCGGTCACCTCCAAGTGGCTTGCGTGCTCATCGGCCACCTCCAAATGGCCTGCGTCCTCACCGACCACCTCCTAGTAGCCGTGTGCTCACCGGCCACCTCCATGTAGCCCGCACATTTGTCGTCCACCTCCAAGTAGCCCGCACATTCATTGTCCACCTCCAAGTGGCCTACGCACTCATCAGCCACCTCCAAGTGGCCCACACGCTCACCGGTATCTCCAAGTGGCCCACACATTCACCGGCCACCTCCAAGTGGCCCGCGCGCTCATCAGCCACCTCCAAGTGGCCCGTGTGCTCATCAGCCACCTCTAAGTTAGCGAAATGCATGAAGCGAATCGGTCAAGCACACAAGTTAGCGAAAAGATGAAATGCACGTAACGACGAAACAAGTCTAACCGGAAAGTCTGTAAAAACCACCCTGACATGTGAGTCGTGTCAAAATGGCTCGGCCAAGGCCGAGCCACCATAGGGTGGCTCGCACAGTTCCAAGCCACCATAGGGTGGCTCACGCCCAGAATTATCGAAAACGTATTTTTGATGGTTTTCTTAGGATTCTTTCATTCTAGAGACTCCCCAACTGTTTTGAAGCTATCTTTCAATATGGTTAAGCGGTTATTAACTGAGAATAAGGTCAAATCTTAAATTTTTATCTGAAGATGCTGCGTCCGAAGCCTATAAATATAAGTCTATGGTCCTATACACAGGGGATCTAAAATTTAGGCAAGGTGCTGTCGTTGTAAAGAGTGAATCACGAATTTTAGTGAGGCTAGCAGATCTTTGCAAAGTTCTTTAGTATAAAGAGGGAGAGTTCGAGAGATCTGAGGCCCATTTCCCTTTCCTCTGGATCAAACTTGGTTTTGATCTCGAGAAGAGTCGTAATCTCACTTGGTTGAGATTATCACTTCTGCGATTGTTTACATTGTGAAGAAAGAGTATTGAATTTTTGTTCTGTTAAACGGATCTGATCCGTGATGGTCTATGGACTAACATGTCTCCGATACAGGCAAAGTTCCTACGCAAGTAGCGGGTGATAAATGTCCTCTGCGTGTGTTTGAAGATAGTTGTAATTTTCTTATTTTCATTGTGTAAGAAAGTTTTATAAAAAAGACTAATTTTACTTTGAATTTGTAATCGATAAACGTGTAATGGATTCAGCAATGGAAACTACTTTCGATGCAAACACACTGGCAACCTCAGTGGGAGCCAAGAGTCTCGCTGCCAAGGCTATCATGTCGCCAACAAGGATCAAGATCCCGATTGATGTAGAGGTCGAGTACTAGTTTGACCAGGCCAAGTTTTAAGAATAGCTCTCCTCATCCTCATCAAGATCTTCCTTGTCCCGCAAGTACAGGAAGATATAAGCATCAAAGAATGCTCTGGGTGACTGTCGCCTAATTGTTGCTGAGGCTTCCCCTTGCAACGCTCCTTGATAATCATATTTTATTATAGTTTTATACCCTCATTATTTATTTTATATGAATAAATATACCACTAATAATTGTTTTTATCTTTAATTGCAGGTTAATGAAGAATAAATCTCAAAACTCTCATCTCTCAACAACAAGCCCTTGATTTAATGAAGCCCATGAAGCCAAATGAATTATTTCAAATATTTAATAAATCAAAGCCCAGTGGAAAATCAAGAGAAAAGGCCAAAGTCCAAATATTGAAGCCCAAAAGTACAAGCAAAGCCCAATGTCCAAGCCCAAAATCCAATGGAAGAAGAATTTGCGGACAACAACAGGAGAGAGGCTCACATCGATGGGGGCATCGATGCCAGCATCGATGCCCGTATCGATGCCTGCATCGATGCCCCTATCGATGCTGGCATCGATACAACATACAGTTAGTTACAAATCTATGGCTGATTTTTGATGTTTTTGGATAAGATTCCGATCCAACGGCTCTCATTCACTGATGTTTACTATAAATAAGGGTAGAGAGTGAGGGGTTAGTGGATGAAAAATTTTGTAACTCCATTTGGAGAGGAGGGCTACTCTTAATTGAGAAGGCCTTCTAAAAATTGTAACTTTTGTTACAATTAATAATAAAAAAAATTTCTCCACTTTAAATCTTCTTCTCTTTGTTGGATGATGATGATGGAGATGAAGAAAACTTTGAAGGTTTGCATTTATTTTCTATTTTATTTATTTTTAGTAATTTCTTTATTATTGCTTATTAGTTAGATTTACATTCATGCTTGTAGTGTAGATTTATTTTCTTGTCTTTTTTATTTTTTTTTTTGGATTTTAATTTTTTTAGAGTAGATTTATTTTCTTGCATTTAATTTTTATAATTTATTTTGTAGTTTAGATTTTAATTCTTTATAGTTAGATTTATTTCTTGTTCATAGTTTAGATTTTTTTTTGTAATTAGTTATTTTTCTTCTTGTTTTTATTTCTTAAGATGTGAAATTAATTCTTGTAAGAATCTTAGAATTGCATAAAACTAGTCTAATTTCTTTTATATTGTATGAATTATTCTCTTTCACTTAAAATATTCATGTTTAGGATAATCAACTAGAGAACTAATCGGTAGAAGAATAATTTGATAATCTATGCTTATCTTAAATGGTTTAATAGGTTATGCTTATGAATTCTAGGATTACTATCTTGTTGTTATTTTTATCATGAATAGTAATTTTAACTTAGATGATAATTTGATAGGTTATACTTTCCTTAAATGGTTTGATAGTCTATGCTTAATAAATCTAAGTTAAAATATGATAAAAAGAGAATAGTTTGTATTTTATAATTGAGATTAGCTAGTAGATTAAATTCTAGATTTCTCATATCTTAATTGAATCCTCCATCTTGACTTTCTTGAATTTTCTTTTCATTCTTGATTTTATTTATTGATTTTATTCATTCTTCTTTCTTGCCTTATTATTTCATTTATTCTTTGATTCTTAATTCTTTTCTCTAAAATTCAATTTATTGTCTCTTGCCTATATTCACAACAATCACTCATCACAATCATACTTATTCTTTAATCCTATTTTGTCACGCACACAACATAAGAACCTATTCTAATAATCTCTTAACATCTCCTTCCCCGTGGGATCGATAACTTTTTAGTTTTTGGCGCCGTTGCCGGGGAGGGTGCTAAAATAAGATTTTGTTATTTTGGTTCTTTAACTTGTGTGTTTTCTTGTGAATGAACCGCTAGGAGCTTGAAAGTCTTGGATTGAAGATCAAGAACTTAGAGAATTGCTTTCGGGTAAGTCCTCTTTCTAGTTTTCAATTCCACCCTTTTTAGTTAGCTTCACAATTAGAGACAATTAGGATAAAAAAACAAAAAGATTTTATTTTTGTTGACCATAATAAAATCCACCTTTCACTTGAACATTAACTGACAAGATAATAAATTCAAATAAGAGCTCTCTTCTCACATTTGATTGTTGTTTACATAATTAAAAAAAATTCTTTTTATCATCCTTTTTAGTCGCTTTTAATTTTTAGGGTTGCATTTCATATAGTTAGTAGGAATTCACCAAAGTGATTGTAGCACTTGATTTGACACATACTTAAAACATTCTTAAGGGAAAAACCCATAATCAAGATAAGGTAAGGGATTTCATCACCCTTTCCTTAGCCCACAAATCACTAATTCCTCACTTCACAAACCCAAGCCTTCTAAAACTCATTAGACGTTGGCCCCTAAGGATTCGAGTTCAATAAGGAATAAGAAATCCTTAAGTGAACCGGTTTAAGTTTTCTCAGATTAGTTGGTATCTAAGGTAAGGTTTAGGGGTTACGTAAAGCGCTCCGTAAGGAACGAGGTACGTAATTGATCTCTGATCTCCCTCTAGTACTATCCTTACCTGGCTAACTACCTAGGTAAAACTTTAATCTTTTCACTATAGGAGTTTTTGGTTAGGGGCTGGTCTAGTGAGTTAGACTAAACCCTAGAATTAGAGTGATTGAAAAGTGATTGCTTTGATTTGTTTTAGTTAGGATTTTTCTTTTTCTTCTCATTAAAAAAACTAATTTTCTTTCTTTCTTTAAAAAAAATTATAAAAGTTGTTTTGGTGTATGCAAACTTGAATTAGGGATAATTCTCATCGTTTAATCCGTGTTGAACCAATCCAAGAAATGGAAAATCAACCCGTTCTTCAGGATATGTGTTACCCCATCAGAAATATAATTCCATCTTGCATAAGGCTCCCCGAAGCAAATGAAACAAATTTCGAGCTTAGACCGTATTACATAAACATGCTTCCCAAATTCCTAGGTATTGAAACAGAAGATGCATATATTTTTATCTCGGAATTGGAGGAAGTGTGTATTATGATGAAAATGAGAGAATTAACCGAAGATGCAATTAAGCTCAGATTTATTCCATTTGCCCTTAAGGACAAAGCTAAAAAATGGCTGTATAGCTTACCGATAAATTCTATCTCAACTTGGGAGGAATTTGTCACCGTTTTTCTCAAGAAAATTTTCCCTATTCATAAAACGGTAAAGCTTAGGAACAATATTCAAAACTTCAAATTTGTCCCAGGGGAGCCATTCTAGAAATATTTCGACCGATTCAAAGATCTTTTAATCCAATATCCTCATCATGGTCTAGAAAAATGGCGATTGTGCCAAGTCATATATGAAGGATTGGACTATTCTTCAAAAACATCTTTAGAATCGATGTGTCAGGGAGATTTTATGAGGAAAAACGCAGATGAAACCTGGGAATTCCTAGAGAGTCTATCTGAAAAAACTATGCAGTGAGAACACTGTAATGACAGGGTTTCATCAGTTCCCCAATCTAAGTCTAGTGGTCTTCTCCTGGAGTCAAACATTGTTTCTGAAGCAAAGATGGCAACGATTCTGCGGAGGTTAGAAGCCATAGAAGTTAAGGAACGAGTTCCAGCTCAAATCAATCATGTTTCTGCCCCGGGATGTCATAACTATCAGTCTTCTACCCATTTTTCAGAGGAATGCCCTCTCCTAGGAAACAACCATACTTTAGAACAGATGAATGCTGCATTCTAGCGTCCTAGAAATGATTAATTTTCTCCAACCTACAATCTAGGTTGGAGAAATCATCCCAACTTTGTATGGAACCAAGGAAATTCTCCTGGAAATCAAAACTTCATTCCCGCGTCGAACTAACAATTCCCTAGGGGAAATACACTTCCATTCAACGCACCAAATAATTTTCAACAAGCTAACCCAGTTTTTCGAACCCAACATTCTCATCCTCACCAGCCTACAAATCCTTCAAATTCTAATCATGACAAACGTTTAAGTGTCTTAGAAAAAGGTTTAGAAGCTATGATCAAAGCTTCTACACAAACTACCAACATGTTGACCCAGTCATCCACCACTCTAAATTCCTTCATGCAAACAACCGACCAAGTGCTCAACTCGAACACTCAAACCATAGCCCGGTTAGAAACCCAACTTGGGAAACTAGCCACTGCCGTGAGTGAGAGAGAAAAAGGAAAATCCCCAAGTCAACCTGTTACAAAACCTAAAGACAATGGATCCAGTTCAAACCATCCAGCTCATGTGAATGCAGTTCACACACTACGATCAGGAAAACAAATAGACAACCAAGTTAGAATGCTACCGGATCAAGCCTCTTCTCCCATCCAACACACTCCTTCTGATGAAGCAATTCCTTCTGATGACCAAAATGCTGAACATGAGATTGAGCCTGATCTAGATAGGTATAGGCCCGTTGCCCCCTTTCCAGATAGACTCAAACCTAGGAAAAACTCCCCGCATGTTGAGAAAATCCTAGAAATATTTAAACAGGTCAAGATCAACATCCCTCTCTTAGATGCAATCAGACAAATCCCTTCTTATGCAAAGTTCTTGAAGGACTTATGCACTAAGAAAAGAACCACCAACGTCCCCAAGAAAGTCTTCTTAGCTGCCAACCTTTGTGAAATTTTTTCAAAACCCATGCCGTTAAAATACAATGACCCTAGTTGTCCCATAATTCCATGCGTCATAGGTAACACTCACATTGATAAGGCACTTCTAGACTTGGGAGCCAGCGTCAACCTCCTTCCTTATTCAGTCTATCAACAACTAGGTGTAGGAGAACTTAAACCGACGAGATGCACTCTACAGTTAGCTGATAGATCTGTAAAAATTCCCAAAGGAGAGGTAGAGGATGTTCTGATCAAAGTTGGAGAGTCCATTTTCCCTGTTGATTTTATTGTCTTGGAAACGCAGCCCGTTTTCAATCTCGAAAGTCAAATCCCCGTCATTCTAGGAAGACCATTCTTAGCCACCTCAAATGCTTTGATAAATTGTAGAACCAGTCAGATGAAACTATCTTTTGGGAATATGATTGTTGACCTCAATATCTTCAACCTAGGAAGGTAACCTAGTGATCCATCTAATGAACCCATGGAAGTGAATTTCATTCAAGGAATATTCAGTGAACAACAAGAGGGAGAGTGTGAGTCTGATTCAAATGCATCTGATTTAATGATTGAGGAGTTTTCTGATGACGAACTAGAGATAGAACCACTGGTCAATCATGTTTCTACTGTTGGCTGGCAATGAGAACCTTTGGAGGTAGAACCCCGAGTCCAGCTTCGCTCATCTGTGGAGGAACCCCCTAAGTTAGAGCTCAAACCTCTATCTGAAAATCTAGAGTATGCCTACTTAGGGGAGAACGAGTCTTTACCAGTTATCATTTCTTCTGATTTGACTACCGATCAAAAGGAAGCTCTCTTAGATATTTTAAGAGAGAATAGGGAAGCCATTGGATGGACCATGGCTGATATCAAAGGGATTAGTCCAACCATTGTTCAACACCGAATCCATTTGATAGATGACGCCAAATCTACTAGAGATCCTCAACGTAGGTTAAACCCAGTGATGAAAGAAGCCGTTAGGAAAGACATTCTGAAATGTCTCGATCATGGGATCATTTATCCTATTTCTGATAGCTCATGGGTGAGTCCGGTCCAAGTTGTTCCAAAGAAAACTGGGATCACCGTGATCCAAAATGAGGCTAATGAGCTGATTCCCACTCGAATCCAAACTGGATGGCGAGTTTGTATTGACTACAAAAAACTCAACTTAGCCACTCGGAAAGATCACTTCCCTCTTCCTTTCATTGACCAAATATTAGAGCGTTTAGCAGGATACGTGTTCTATTGTTTCCTGGATGGATATTCAGGTTACAATCAAATCCCTATCGCTTCCGAAGATCAGGAGAAAACCACATTCACTTGCCCATATGGAACATTCACATACCGACGCATGCCTTTTGGTCTGTGCAACGCACCAGCCATATTCTAACGTTGCATGATCAATATTTTTTTCGACATGGTAGAGCAATTTCTCAAAATTTTCATGGATGATTTTTTCATCTTTGGTAACACATTTTCCCAATGCTTGCATTATCTTAAACTGGTCCTAGAACGATGTAGAGAGAAAAATCTGACTCTCAATTGAGAGAAATGTCATTTCATGGTCAAACAAGGCATTGTCTTAGGATATGTAGTTTCCAATAGGGGAATCGAAGTGGATAACGGTTTGAAGGAAAACCGCATGTGATCTACTACGCCAGTAGGACTCTGAATGATGCCCAGCAAAATTGCTCTGTCACAGAAAAATAGTTTTTAGCTGTAGTCTTTGCCTTAGAAAAATTCAGGTCCTACCTCATCGGTTCCTTAACCAAAGTTTTCACAGATCATGCCGCACTAAAGTATCTTTTGACCAAAAAGGATGCTAAAGCACGGCTCATTAGATGGATTCTCCTTCTTCAAGAGTTTGACATCTAAATTCTTGACAGAAGGGGAACAGAGAACCCCATAGCAGATCACCTCTCTCGACTCCCAAATGCACCAACATCAACCGTCCAAGTGCTCAACTCAAACACTCAAGCCATAGCCCTGTTAGAAACCCAACTTAGGCAACTAGCCACTGTCGTGAGTGAGAGAGAGAAAGGAAAATTCCCAAGTCAACCAGTTACAAACCCTAATGACAATGGATCCAGTTCAAACCATCAAGCTCATGTGAATGCAGTTCACACACTACGATCAGGAAAACAAATAGACAACCAAGTTAGAATACCACCGGATCAAACCCCTTCTCCCATCCAACACACTCCTTCCGATGAAGTAATTCCTTCCGATGACCAAAACACTGAACATGAGATTGAGCCTGATCTAGATAAGTATAGGCCCGTCGCCCCCTTTCCAGATAGACTCAAACCTAGAAAAAAGTCCCTGCAGGTTGAGAAAATCCTAGAAACGTTTAAATCCCTTCTTATACAAAGTTCTTGAAGGACTTATGCACTAAGAAAAGAACCACCAATGTCCCCAAGAAAGTCTTCTTAGCTGCCAACCTCAGTGAAATTTTTTCAAACCCATGCCGTTAAAATACAAGGACCCGGGTTGTCCCATAATTCCATACGTCATAGGTAACACTCACATTGATAAGGCACTTCTAGACTTGGGAGCCAGCGTCAACCTCCTTCCTTATTCAGTCTATCAATAGGTAGGTGTAGGAGAACTTAAACCGACAAGATGCACTCTACAGTTAGCTGATAGATCTGTAAAAATCCTAAAGGAGAGGTAGAGGATGTTCTGATAAAAGTTGGAGAGTTTATTTTCCCTGTTGATTTTATTATCTTGGAAACGCAGCCCGTTTCCAATCTCAAAAGTCAAATCCCCGTCATTCTAGGAAGACCGTTCTTAGCCACCTCAAATGCTTTGATCAATTATAGAACCGGTCAAATAAAACTATCTTTTGAGAATATGACTATTGACCTTAAGATCTTCAACCTAGGAAGACAGCCTAGTGATCCATCTGATCAACCCATGGAAGTGAATTTTATTCAGGGAATATCAAGTGAGCAACAAGAGGGAGAGTGTGAGTCAGATTCAAGTGCATCTGACTTAATGATCGAGGAGTTTTCTGATGAAGAATTAGAGTTGGATCCGTTGGCCAATCATGTTTTTGCTGTTGGCTGGCAATGAGAACTTTTGGAGATAGAACCCCGAGTCCAGCTTCGCCCATCTGTGGAGGAACCCCCTAAGTTAGAGCTCAAACCTCTACCTAAAAATCTAGAGTATGCCTACTTAGGGGAGAACGGGTCTTTACCAGTCATTATTTCTTCTGACTTAACTACCAGTCAAAAGGAAGCTCTCTTAGATGTTTTAAGAGAGAATAGGGAAGCCATTGGATGGACCATGGCTGATATCAAAGGGATTAGTCCAACCATTGTTCAATGCTGAATCCATTTGATAGATAACGCCAAACCTACTAGAGATCCTCAACGTAGGTTAAACCCAGTAATGAAAGAAGCTGTTAGAAAAGACATTCTGAAATGTCTCGATCATGGGATCATTTATCCCATTTCTGATAGTTCATGGGTGAGTCCGGTCCAAGTTGTTCTAAAGAAATCTGGGATCACCGTGATCCAAAATGAGGCTAATGAGCTGATTCCCACTCGGATCCAAACTGGATGGCGAGTTTGCATTGACTACCGAAAACTCAACTTAGCCACTCGGAAAGATCACTTCCCTCATCCTTTCATTGACCAAATGTTAGAGCGTTTAGCAGGACACGAGTTCTATTGTTTCCTGGATGGATATTCAGGTTACAATCAAATCCCTATCGCTTCTAAAGATCAGGAGAAAACCACATTCACTTGCCCGTATGGAACATTCGCATACCGACGCATGCTTTTTTGCCTATGTAACGCACCGGCCACCTTCCAACGTTGCTTGATCAGTATTTTTTCCGACATGGTAGAGCGATTTCTCAAAATTTTCATGGACGACTTTTCTATTTTTAGTGACACATTTTCCTAATGTTTGCATCATCTTAAACTGGTCCTAGAATGATGTAGGGAGAAAAATCTGACTCTCAATTGGGAGAAATATCATTTCATGGTCAAACAAGGCATTGTCTTAGGACATGTAGTTTCCAATAAGGGAATCGAAGTGGACAAAGCTAAGGTAGATCTCATTTCCAATCTCCCTCCTCCCAAAACAATCAAAGATGTCAGATCATTTCTTGGTCATGCTGGTTTTTACCGACGTTTCATCAAAGATTTCAGCAAAATTGCTAGACCCTTGACCAATCTCTTAGCCAAGGATACATCATTTGTCTTCTCTCCCGACTACCTCAAAGCTTTTGAATATCTAAAAAAGGAGCTAACCACAGCTCCTATCATTCATGCACCAGACTGGACCTTACCCTTCGAATTGATGTGTGATGTATCCGATTCTGTGATTGGTACTATTTTAGGACAACGATTTGATGGAAAACCGCATGTGATCTACTATGCTAGTAGGGCTCTGAATGATGCCCAGCAAAATTGCTCTATCACAGAAAAAAAGTTTTTAGCTGTAGTCTTTGCCTTAGAAAAATTCAGGTCCTACCTCATCGGTTCCTTAACCAAATTTTTCATAGATCATACCACACTAAAGTATCTTTTGACCAAAAAGGATGCTAAAGCACGGCTCATTAGATGGATTCTCTTACTTCAAGAGTTTGACATCCAAATTCTTGACAGAAGGGGAACAGAGAACCCCTTAGCAGATCACCTCTCTCGACTCCCAAATGCACCAACGTCAACTGTCCCGATCAATGAACATTTTTCAGATGAACAACTCCTACAAATCCAATCTGTCCCATGGTTCGTTGACATTGTGAACTACATAGTCATGAATCAGATCCCTTCTTATTGGTCTAAACAGGATAGACCCCGTTTTCTATCCCAAGTAAAATACCTTTACTGGGATGATCCATATCTGTTTAAATACTATCCTGATCTGATCTTTAGGAGGTGTGTTCCCACTGAAGAAACTAGGAGTGTTCTATCCTTTTATCATGAGCAAGCATGTGGGGGCCACTTTGGCCCAAGAAAAAAAGCTGAAAAAAATTCTCCAATCTGGGCTATACTGGCCCACTCTTTTTAAGGATTTATACAAGTTTTGCAACCTGTAACCGCTATCAGCTTTTAGGGAAGGTCACTAGAAGAAATATGATTCCCTTACAACCCATCTTATCTGTTGAACTTTTTGATCTGTGGGGTATCGATTTTATGGGACCATTTCCAAATTCCTTTAGAAATGTTTACATTCTAGTAGCCGTTGAATACATGTCAAAATAGGTTGAGGCGGTAGCTTGCAAAACTAATGACAACAAGGTCATTGTCAAGTTTTTGAAAGAGAACATTTTTGCACGGTTTGGAGTACCCCGAGCGATCATCAGTGACAACGGTACAAATTTCTGTAACCGTTCTTTTGAAGCTTTAATGAGGAAATATTCAATCACACACAAATTGTCAACTCCTTATCACCCCCAAACCAGTGGACAAGTAGAGGTCACAAACAGGCAGATCAAACAAATCTTAGAAAAAATAGTTAATCATAACAGAAAAGATTGATCTGTAAAATTAAGTGATGCTCTGTGGGCATATAGAAAAGCTTTCAAGGCCAATTTGGGGATATCACCATACAGACTGGTGTTTGGGAAAGCTTGTCACCTACTAGTAAAATTAGAGCATCGAGCAATGTGGGCAATAAAACAATTAAATTTTGACTCACACTCAGCAAGCAAGAACAGATTGCTCCAAATAAATGAGTTGGAAGAAATTATAAATGATGCATACATAAACTCAAAATTTTACAAAGCGAAAACCAAGATTTTTCATGACAAATCAATTTTACGAATAAATTTCTCTCCAGGACAAAAAGTTTTATTGTACAATTCAAAATTGCATCTTTTTCCTGGAAAATTAAGATCAAGATGGACAGGTCCATTTTTTTCAAACAAGTTTTTCCGCATGGGGCTATAGAGATAGAAAATCCTAAAAATGATAACATTTTTAAAATAAATGATCAACGTCTAAAACCATTTTTAGAATTTTCTACGCTCGGAGAGAAAGAGGTGTTGGTTCTTCATGAACCTTATTATCAGTAAATAATAATAATAATAATAATAAAATAATAAAATAAAAAATTAATAATTATTATTTTTTCAAAAAATAGTAATAATAATAATTATTATAATTTTTCTCTCTTATTTGATTTCTTCATCCTCATACTAACAGTAATTGCAGATCCTTATCATCATTGTCAACCGAACAAATGTAAGTTCTTTAATTCTTATCTGCTTTACTTTGTGCATCAGCGAATTTGCATTGAGGACAATGCAAAATTTAGGTGTGGGGGTGGGAAGTACATATCTTATCATTTTGTTGCATTTTTGACATAGTTTTTGTAAAAAAAATTTATAAAAATATTGTCACTTGCCAATTAATAGAGTTAAGTAATAATTGATTTAATTGATAGATTTTAAATTTTCTAATTTCTAGTTAGTGGTATACTCAAGTTCACCTTTTATGATAACTCCAAATAAATTTCTTAAGAAATGATTTTTCAAGTAGTATACTTTACTTAAGTCTTACCTTAGGTTTTTAATTAAAAATAATGAAATTTTTGCATGCTTAACTTAGAGTTGAAAATATTTTTTTTCAAGTTATCTTGATTTACACATTTTTTTTCAGACTATATATACTTACACACATATATATATTTAAAAAAAACTAACCTTATAAAAGAAGAGTGCGAAAAAATAGGAACCAAAAAGAAAAAAAACTCTTAGATTCAAGGTAATTCTATCTTATAAAGCCTAAGTTGATTGAGTAATTAAGCCCAAGGAGTATTTTTATACTTAATGACCTAAGTCCAATTAGGTTGGGATTCATTGGCCCAAAACTCGTTAAATGGTCACTTAGAAAGCCCGTTAAAATAGAAAACAATCACCAAGAATTAGAGAGTGAAGAAAAAAATTATATACATATATAACATTAACCATTTTTATATATATATATTGTTGTTTTGTATATATGGTCTTGAAAAACAATTTTTGATCAAGATACTTGAAAGTTATTTAAAACAAAGAGTTAGCATGTTCTTTTCAAAACTTTTGAATTAAATCTCTAAGATTTGACTTGGTTTTGTATTGCTATAATGAAAAAGATTTTCTAGGGGATTTACATTGAAATTATATATAAAAACGTTTTCTTGATTATTAACTAGCTTCAATTAGAATGTCTAAATATATCAAGGAAAATCTTTTATTTACTGACTTATTTAACTTGGCAAGTTGACCAAATTTTGTGGGTATATTCACTGCAAACCCTCAAGAGACTACAACTCGTCCACTAGGGTAGCCTAGGGGTTTAAAGGCTTGTTGTATACTCTAAATACAACCGCGATTCTTGCGAAAGTGAGTTAGAATTTTCTTTTATTTTCTTTGCTAGAGGACTAACAAAAGTTTAGGTGTGGGGGTATTTGATAATCATATTTTATTATAGTTTTATACCCTCATTATCTATTTTATATGAATAAATATACCATTAATAATTGTTTTTATCTTTAATTGCAGGTTAATAAAGAATAAATCTCAAAACTCTCATCTCTCAACAACAAGCCCTTGATTTAATGAAGCCCATGAAGCCAAATGAATTATTTCAAATATTTAATAAATCAAAGCCTAGTGGAAAATCAAGAGAAAAGGCCAAAGTCCAAATGTTGAAGCCCAAAAGTACAAGCAAAGCCCAATGTCCAAGCCCAAAATCCAATGGAAGAAGAATCTGCGGACAGCAACAGGAGAGAGGCTCACATCAATGCCAGCATCGATGGGGGGATGCCAGCATCGATGCCCGTATCGATACCAGCATTGATGCTCCTATCGATGCTGGCATCGATACGACATACAATTAGTTACGAATCTATGGCTGATTTTTGATGTTTTTGGATAAGATTTCAATCCAACGGCTCTCATTCACTGATGTTTACTATAAATAGGGGTAGAGAGTGAGGGGTTAGAGGGTGAAAAATTTTGTAACTCCATTTGGAGAGGAGGACTACTCTTAATTGAAAAGGCCTTCCAAAAATTGTAACTTTTGTTGAAATTAATAATAAAAAAATTTTCTCCACTTCAAATCTTCTTTTCTTTGTTGGATGATGATGATGGAGATGAAGAAAAGTTTGAAGGTTTGCCTTTCTTTTCTCTTTTATTTCTTTTTAGTAATTTCTTTATTATTACTTATTAGTTAGATTTACATTCATGCTTGTAGTGTAGATTTATTTTCATGTCTTTTTATTTCTTTTTGCACTTTATTTTTTTAGAGTAGATTTATTTTCTTGCATTTAATTTTTGTAATTTATTTTATAGTTTAGATTTTAATTCTTTATAGTTAGATTTATTTCTTGTTCATAGTTTAGATTTTTCTTTTCTTTTTCTTTTTGTAATAAGTTATTTTTCTTCTTGTTTTTATTTCTTAAGATGTAAAATTAATTCTTGTAAGAATCTTTGAATTGTATGAAACTAGTCTAATTTCTTTTATATTGTATGAATTATTCTCTTTCACTTAAAATATTCATGTTTAGGATAATCAACTAGAGAACTAATCGGTAGAAGAAGAATTTGATAATCTATGCTTATCTTAAATGGTTTGATAGGTTATGCTTATGAATTCTAGGATTACTATCTTGTTCTTATTTTTATCATGAATAGTAATTTTAACTTAAATAATAATTTGATAGGTTATACTTTCCTTAAATGGTTTGATAGTCTATGCTTAATAAATCTAAGTTGAAATATGATAAAAAGAGAATTGTTTGTATTTTATAATTGAGATTAACTAGTAGATTAAATTCTAGATTTCTCATATCTTAATTGAATCCTCCATCTTGACTTTCTTGAATTTTCTTTTCATTCTTGATTTTATTTCTTGATTTTATTCATTCTTCTTTCTTGCCTTATTATTTCATTTATTCTTTGATTCTTATTTCTTTTCTCTAAAATTCAATTTATTGTCTCTTGCCTATATTCACAACAATCACTCATCACAATCACACTTATTCTTTAATCCTATTTTATCACGCACACAACATAAGAACCTATTCTAATAATCTCTTAAAATCACCTTTCTCGTGGAATTGATAACTTTTTATACTATAACTTGATCAATTGTGCACTTGCAATTTTGTACATAATTATGCCGCAATACTCCTCCATCATCCAAGGAGGCCAGAATTTCAGATCACAACGACTCCTCTTTAGTCCAGGAGTTGTTTAACAAAGGTGTGCCAATTCTGACAAAGAGGGCTCATCAGAGGCAACGCAAACCCCTCGCACGTCAGCTTGCTAAGGCCTTAGAGCCAGTTGTCGGGATCTGTTATCACGTGGATCTAAAGTTCAGAGAGCGCCAAGCACCTCAATAGTAAGCAAATGGCTCATCCTCCAAGCCATCGGCTAGTGAATGAGTCTGTATCAAAAGGATCTGTTCAACTCTTGAGAAGCGCATCCAAAATCTCCATGCACGTGCCTCAGCACGAAAGGTGCAAGACACAAAGAAAGACAAGGTGGCCAAGAAACCACCAAAACTACGCTTAGAATGGAGGATAAAATCTAAAATAGCGATTCGAACAAGTGCCGAGACGTCCGAAAATTATGAGCCAACCATGTGTGTCTCGGCCAAGGCCAGGCCAGGAAATGGTGGCTCGGCCAAGGCCGAGCCAGCAAAGGGTGGCTTGGCCAAGTCCGAGCCATCTCAAGCTGGCCCGCGCCATGGCCGAGCTAGTTCAGCCTGTCTGGCAATTGCCTCGCCTCCCGCGGCCATTTCTGAGTCTTCGTCCGCTTCTGTTTCTATTCAAGTTGATCTAGTACCTTTGGTTAAGTCCCATGGCATAGTGGAACTTTCAGCTAGAGAATGCTTGGGCCCAATGAATGAACCTTAGACAACTCACCGGACTGGGGGTCATACACAACCTCCCAACAAGATCATTCCTATAACTGTCCACTTGGGAGTGTGTACAGAAGACTAGGAGCCCGTTAAGAATGCACCCTCACGAGGGCGTAGTCCCAAATAGGCAACTCCTGTGAACGCTAACAAGGCATTAACCATTCTGAAGAAAATGTATCTATCGAACGATAATGTTATATCTGGAGAGTCAAACCAACAGCTGATAGGTTGCTCCGACTATAATGTCGATGAGTTATACTATCGAGCTGGGGATACGAATAAATCTCAAAAGAAAAGTACCCCAGAATTAGACTCTCACCATCCTTGTGAGAGTTTAATTAAGATAGTATTATCAGAGTGTAGCTACTCAAAGACCGCTCCACTGAGGGTCTAGGTTTTCAAAATAATCTCCACCGAAGTGTCCAAATCTAAATCAAAACGCTTCTATAAGAAAAAGTATGTCGGTCATTATGATGAGCTTCCAAAAGTTACCATCAATATGGCCGATAAAAGAAAATCGACAAGGAGTTACAGCCCTGACTCTTTCTCGGAGGCATCTCAACGCATCGCTTGATTACGGTCAGGAACTAGATGACCTAGACTAGATAGAGGACATTCCTGTAAAACCATATATATATATATATATATATATATATATATATATATATATATATACGATGAATGTGATTTTCTATATTTGAGAACCCATCAGGTGTTGCTATGTGAGAGGAATCGAGTCATATATCCAGCATATAAATTTTTCCGAGCAGCAGACATTGTTTGGGCTGCGCGGTCGACCACGGCGGTCGACCATGGCGGTCGACCGCATCGGTCGACCGCACAGCGGTCAGGCTATTTTCTGAGTTCGGGTTCAAACGAGTTTCGGGTCGGGTTTATGAGTTGGTATATAAGCTAATGTGCCCGAGAGAGAGCCTCTCTCAGATCTGAAACCAAAACCCTAGCCCCCCTCTCTTCCCTAAAATCCTAATTCTCTTTGCTTGGTGATTTGGGAGGAGTTCTTGAGGATTTTCAGCGGGATTGTTGGATTTTAGCGAAGGGGATCAACCTCCTGCAGATCTAGGGATTCATTTCTCACCAGAGGCAAGTAACTTCTAGCCCAACTCCACCCCCTTTTGTTTTCATGTCAAAACTTGAGTTTTTATTTGGTTTTATTGAGCCAAATTCATATTTTTGAATAGCTAATAGATCATTATGGCATATAATATGAGATTCAGGTATTCCTATTTTTTTAAAACTCACCAATGAATTCTGTTAAAGAGATCTAGATCTGAATATGTCTTAAAAGGAGTAAAATTCTTGTTTTTATTGTTTTAATAATAGGTAGATCATGTTTAAATATGTGGGGATCTTGGTAATGATTTCTAAAGGTGTAAAATTTCAGTTTTCTTTTATCTTTTATGTGACATTTTAAATGCTTGGTGGCTGATTAACTCAAAGAAAATTTTTTACAGGTTTGAAACATGACAGAAAAACCCAAATCTGGGTTCTGTCTGCCTCACGATCGACCGCTACGGTCGACTGCTGGGCGCGCAGAAGGTCAGAATGCGCCTGACCTCTGCGCGGTCGAACGCGGCGGTCGACCGCGATGTCTTGACGGTCGACCGACGCGGTCGACCGTGAATGTATCTGCTGAACAGTGAAGTTCATCTCCGTATGCGGTCGACCGGGTCGGTCGACCGCCGCCCAGTTTTGTGCACTGTTAGATTTGCTGTATGTTTCATGTGTTCAGGGGTTTTGCCTCGATTATCTAATATTAGTTTCAGTTTTTGTCATATATCTGTGCATGATAAATGACTTGAGAGTACCAAATTTAGAATCACGCACCGAGGGGCGTGTGAGATTTGCATATATATATCTTTTCGCATATCTCGTCGATATTCACTATTTGGTCCAGGTATCGGGCAAAACTACATTATTTCAGTCCTCGTGTTGGACTTTAATCCCTTAAAGTCCTCGTGTTGGACTATAATCCATTTTAGTCCTCGTGTTGGACATTTGCCCCTTTATTCCATGTATTGGGAAATCACTATATTTAGGTTATGCCTT
This sequence comes from Asparagus kiusianus, assembly GCA_022839385.1. Taxonomy (NCBI): domain Eukaryota; kingdom Viridiplantae; phylum Streptophyta; class Magnoliopsida; order Asparagales; family Asparagaceae; genus Asparagus; species Asparagus kiusianus. The sequence goes on from BQKN01000093.1 coordinate 1,143,530, forward strand.
GGACATTTTCTTAACCTTGTAAGTGATATTTCACATGAGTTATGACATATTACTTTCGTGGAACGGGACGTGACACAGTATTTTATGTTCTGAGATGAGTTGTATTTCATTTATTTTTGTTCCTATACTAGAACTCGGATTTTGTGTTTAGAGATTTACAATTTGAGATACAAGGTATATTCATGAGGGTTTCCTTGTTTGGATTATTTCGCTCGACGTACCTATGCTCGTGTTGTAAATTTCTAAATACTAAAATTCCTTTTTAGTTAAGATTTATGATTTGAGACTTATTATGTATTAACTGTATTTTCTTATACAACAAGCCCTATTTCCCTTGGGGTTGGTTGTGATGTTGCTCACTAGCGCTTTGACGCTCGTTGTCTCTCCCCATTTTAGGTAACGAGCCAGGAGCCCGGAGAGTCGCAGGTTGATGGCAACACACTTTAGTATTTAGCTGTTTAGTTATGCTTATGTTGGAGCTCCACTATAGATTTTGTTAGACATTTGAGAGTATTGTTCTAGAAGTTGTAAAGGCTGTATGCCTTATTTCCTTCTTGTCAGATATTTGTATTTGAGACTTGTTGAGTACTCCAGTTTATTTATTCAGACGTTGACTATGTATTTCCATTTGTTGAATGATGAGATATTTATTTGATCATTATCATTTCATCAGTCTTTCGTGTATTATCTTTTACTTGCTTTTGTACCTACACCTATTATTGACTCTACTAGATAGATGTTAATTGTGATGGTAAAACATGTTGTTGCACGGTGTGGTGCATGGCAGGTTTGACATTTTTGGTTTCACCTTGGACTGCAGCCTTGTGTGAACCCAGGGCGTCACAGTTGGTATCAGAGCTCTAGTTCCAGTATCCTTAGGATCATCCTGTGTCGAGTCGTGGAGCTAGGATAGAGTTTCTTAGGATTCATGTATAGAGTCCGTAAAGAATTCTTAGTACGAGTGAGGGCGATATATGCATATATCTCAAAAATTTGAGAAATTTTTTTTATATAACGACTATTTTTGCTTTAAGTATATGTGTGATGTACTAAACATGAATAGAATATACGTCTACTTTGACTCATAAACTTTATTTTTCTTATGACCAGAGAGATAGATGGCAGGGCGTGGTAGACCTCGTACCAGGAGAGCTAGCCAGGCAGAGTCACAGCAGACTCCATCGGAGCAGCAGCCAGCTCAGTCCGAGCCTCAGCAGGCTCCACCCAAGCCGCAGCAGGCTCCTCAGTATTTGGTGGACATCATGGCTCCTCTCATTGCCCGGATGACAGCCATTGAGGAGTTGGTGATGACTCATATAACACCACGGACACCACCACCACCACCGGTAGCTCAGCAGCAGGGGATACCTGTCGTTCCTGTTAGAGAGAGACCCCCAGAGGTCACGCCTGTAGCCATTCCTCTAGCAGTCCCATATAGAGCCACAGAGCAGGAGGCTTGGCTCCGTATGGTAGAGAGGTACCAGAAGATGAGGGCACCAGAGTTCCAGGGGTCACCAGACCCTCTTGCAGCCCATAAGTGGAAGGAGGATGTGAGCAATATTCTCGATATACTCGGTGTAGATTCAGTTCAGAAGCAGAGACTAGCATCCTACAGCCTGAAGGGAGATGCCGGGAGATGGTACCGACTTCAATTTACCCCAGAGCAGAGGATGACCCTGACCTGGGAGGACTTTATATACTTCTTTGATGGGTAGTAAATTTCTTCTGCAGCACGGACTGGGAAGGAGCTCGAGTTGTCCCGATTGACTTAGGGGGACATGTCAGTGGCGGATTTTGAGAGCCGGTTCATGGAGTTGCTACATTTCACGGGCATGTGGCAGACGGGAGAGCGTCAGGCTCAGATATTCCTAACAGGGCTTCGCCCTAATCTCCGGCGGTACCTCGTGTCGAGGAGGTTTTATTCAGTTAGGGAGGTAGCTGAGGCTGCCACTTCTCAAGAGATTGAGACTACTATGTTCCAGAAGGATAAGGAAGGGAAGGCCAAGACAGGACAGAGTGGGGATAAAAGCAAGAACAAGAGACCCTTTTCTGGACATCAGCAGCAGCATCAGGGCCCTTATAAAAGGGGACCCCAACAGGATCAGAGAGCACATCAGCAGCGCAAGTTCCAGGGATCTTGTTTTAATTATCACAAGGTCGGGCATAAGGCATCAGAGTGTCGTAGCGCACCAGCAGGAGCCCAGTAGGGTAAGGGTCCGAACCAGCAGCAGCAGCAGCGCTAGCAGGGCAAAGGTCAGGGCCAGCAGAACAGACTTGAGGCACCGCCAGCAGCTCAGAGGACTGAGGGGCAGATTCGAGCAGTTCAGGAGGTTCCTCAGGGGCAGATTGTCCCATATTCTCCATCTCCAGTAGCAGAACAGCCTTCAGGCACAGGCAGGGTATATGCAGTAGTTCCCCATGATCATGGAGCCAGCGGAGCCGTAGTGGAGGGTACGTTCTTTGTGAATTCCTTTCCTGCCCGTATTCTTTTCGATTCGGGAGCTTCGCATTCTTTCATCTCGCATGTATTTATGGATAGACTCCAGCTCATGGCTCAACCTCTAGACACCCCTTTATCAGTTTCCACCCCTTTAGGTGAGGTATCGCTTCTGGAGAGCGTTTGTAGGAGGTGTACCGTCAGTTTGGACGAGTCAGAGTTCATAGTTGATTTGATAGTGTTGCATTTGTCCGAGTTCGATGTCATCCTTGGTATGGATTGGTTGTCTTCCTACCATATTAGTATTGACTGCTTTGCGAAGACAGTCAAGTTGCGAGCATCCGACGGGTCCGAGATGATTGTAGCCACCTCTCAGGGCAACCGATTTGCGGAGTCATTTCTGGCGTACATCGAGGAGGTGATGCGACGGGATCAGGGTGCTGAGTTATTGGAGACTAGAGTTGTCTCGGATTATCAGGATGTCTTTCAGGACATACCTGGGTTACCTCCTGTGAGAGAGGTTGAGTTCTGTATTGAGTTACAGCCAGGCACAGCCCCGATATCCCGCGCACCCTATCGCATGGCACCAGCTGAGATGAGGGAGCTTCAGACCCAGTTGGACGAGTTGCTAGCTCAGGGTTTTATTCGTCGGAGTCATTCTCCGTGGGGCGCGCCGGTCCTCTTCGTGAAGAAGAATGATGGTAGTATGAGATTATACATAGATTATAGAGAGTTAAACAAGGTCACTATCCGGAATAGGTACCCACAACCTAGGATTGATGACTTGTTTGACCAGTTGCAGGGAGCGTAGTATTTTTCGAAGATTAATCTTCGTTCTGGCTATCATCAGCTGTAGGTTCGGGAAATGGATATTCCCAAGATCGCTTTTCTTACTCGATATGGGTCCTTCGAGTTCTTGGTCATGCCATTTGGGTTGACCAATACACTCGCGGTATTCATGGATTTGATGAACCGGGTTTTTCGTCCCTTCTTAGATCAGTTTGTGATCGTCTTCATCGATGATATACTCATTTACTCGAGATCAGAGGCAGAACACGAGGAGCATCTGCGAGTAGCTTTGAAGACTCTGCAGGATCACCAGTTATATGCTAAGTTCAGTAAGTGTGAGTTTTGGCTTTCAGAAGTCAGATTTCTTGGCCATGTTATCAGTCAAGAGGGTATAGCAGTGGATCCGACTAAGGTCGTAGCAGTTCTTGATTGGGAGCCACCGAAGACGGTGATAGAGATTCGCAGCTTTTTGGGTTTGGCTGGTTACTACAGGAACTTCATTCAGGACTTCTCGAAGATTTCGATGCCGATTACACGCCTTACGAAGAAGGGTGTACAGTTCATATGGAGCATGGAGTGCCATAAGGCCTTTGATATTTTGAAGGTTAAGTTGACTACAGCGCCGGTTCTGACTATTTCGAGTAGTGACAGGACATTCATTGTGTATACGGATGCATCATTGGCAGGCTTTGGAGGTGTATTGATGCAGACTCAGAGGGTAGTAGCCTATATCTCACGGCAGTTGAGGGTGCATGAGCAGAACTATCCCACTCATGACTTGGAGTTAGTAGCGGTGATATTTGCACTGAAGTCATGGAGGCACTACCTATATGGAGTGCAATTTGAGTTGTTCACAGACCACCAGAGTCTGAAGTACCTCTTTTCCTAGAAGGAACTCAACCAGAGACAGAGGAGATGGATTGAGTTTATTAAGGACTACGAGTTTGCGATCCAGTATCATCCGAGGAAGGCGAACGTCGTGGCAGATGCTTTAAGCAGGAAGCATCGACATCGGGTTTCGGCTCTTAGGTGTTCGCTGCATCGGGATCTTATCACTCTTAGCCAGTTTGACTTCAGACCTGATGTTGGCAGTACCAGTGCATTCTTGGGAGCCATGTAAGTGCGACCAGCTTGGAGTGACAGGGTTGTCAGAGCACAGTTGGAAGACTCTTGGATTCAAATCCGTAAGGAGGAGATTTCCAAAGAGCCTAAGGCAGACTGGACCATTGGAACAGATAGAGGATTGCGGATGAAGGGTAGACTAGTTATGCCAACTAGTACAGAGCTAAAGAGGGAGTTATTTGATGAGGCGCACCGTACTCGGTACACAGTACATCCAGGGACTACCAAGATGTACAAGGACCTGAAGAGACGTTTCTAGTGGAGCGGTATGCGGTGAGAGATTGCAAAGTATGTAGCTAGATGTTTTACCTGTCAGCAGGTGAAAGCAGAACATCAGAGATCGGCAGGGACACTTCAGCCTTTACCCATTCCAGCGTGGAAGTGGGCAGATATTTCTAAAGATTTTATAGTAGGGTTGCCGAAGTCGAAGAAGGGGAATGATTCTGTTTGGGTGATAGTGGACCGATTGACGAAGTCAGCACATTTTATTCCGGTGAGGATCACTTATACAGCCGAGGCTTATGCGAGGATCTTCATTCGGAAGATAGTTTGACTTCACGGAGTTCCGGACATGATCGTGTCGGATCGAGGATCGGTTTTCACTTTACATTTTTGGAGGAGTTTCCATGACTTATTTGGCAGCACGCTATCTTATAGGAGTGTATTCCACCCCCAGACGGATGGCCAGACGGAGAGGGTGAATCAGGTATTGGAGGACATGTTGCGGGCATGTGTTATTGACTTCCAAGGCAGTTAGGAGGATCATATTCCATTGGTAGAATTCGCTTATAACAACAGTTATCAGGCGACGATCAGTATGGCTCCATATGAGGTATTGTACGGGAGGCCCTGTAGATCGCCGATATGTTGGGCAGAGCCAGAGGACAGCTTGATGCTTGGGCCAGAGCTACTGAGGCAGACTACCGAGAAGGTAGCGTTGATCAGGGAGCAGATCCTAACCGCTCAGAGTCGACAGAAGAGTTATGCGGATAAAAGGCGAAGACCCTTGGAGTTTCAGGTTGGAGACTCAGTTATGCTAAAGGTGTCACCTAGGAAAGGCGTGCAGCAGTTTGGGTGACGGGGGAAGCTTACGCCGAGATATATTAGACCATTTCAGATTTTAGAGCGCATTGGAGCTGTGTCATACAGACTAGATCTTCCGGCATCGATGTCTAGTATACACAATGTATTTCATGTTTCTATGCTCAAGAAACACTTACATGATAAGGAGCAGCAGCGAGTATTGGATGCACCAGAGATTGAGCTTCAGGAGGATTTGACTACTATTGAGATTCCGGTTCGTATACTTTCTAGGGAGGACAAGAGACTCAGGAATAAAGTGATTCCCCTAGTGAAAGTTCAGTGGAACCGAGGAGGCATTGAGGAAATTTCTTGGGAGCGCGAAGAGGACATGCGTCGCGACTACCCACACTTAGTTGAGCAGGTAAATTAATTTCCTATTATGTTATATATCTTACTTCATGTTTATATCTTTGGTTATGTTTACATTTAACACTAGAATGAAGATATTTTCGCTTAACTTTTAATCTTTTGGAACACATGGTATATGTATGGGGGTTCCTTGTTTGGATTTTTCGCCCGATGTACTAGTTCCACTAGATTAGGATTTGAGCGAGAATATTATTATTTTTGATCGTTAAGTATAAATATCTCTATATGATTATCTAGAAGTTCATATTTTGAGATTCGTATGATTTCCGAATTTCGAGGACGAAATTCTTTTAAGGGGGGAAGAATGTAAAACCCCGAAACTTCGATAATGAATATATGGGAATTATTAGTAGTAAATATTTCTTTTATGATAAATAATCATATATATATACGATGAATGTGATTTTCGGTATTTGAGAACCTATCAGGTGTTTCTATGTGAGAGGAATCGAGTCATATATCCAGCATATAAATTTTTCCGAGCAGCAGACATTCTTTGGGCTGCGCGGTTGACCGCGGCGGTCGACCGCACAGCGGTCAGGCTGTTTTCTGAGTTCGGGTTCAAACGGGTTTCGGGTCGGGTTTGTGAGTTGGTATATAAGCTAATATGCCCGAGAGAGAGCCTCTCTCAGATCTGAATCCAAAACCCTAGCCCCCTCTCTTCCCTAAAACCCTAATTCTCTTTGCTTGGTGATTTAGGAGGAGTTCTTGAGGATTTTCAGCGGGATTGTTGGATTTCAGCGAAGGGGATCAACCTCCTGCAGATCTAGGGATTCATTTCTCACCAGAGGCGAGTAACTTCTCGCCCAACTCCACCCCTTTTTGTTTTCATGTCAAAACATGAGTTTTTATTTGGTTTTATTGAGCCAAATTCATATTTTTGAATAGCTAATAGATCATTATAGCATATAATATGAGATTCAGGTATTCCTATTTTTTTAAAACTCACCAATGAATTCTGTTAAAGAGATCTAGATCTGAATATGTCTTAAAAGGAATAAAATTCTTATTTTTATTGTTTTAATAATAGGTAGATCATGTTTAAATATGTGGGGATCTTGGTAATGATTTCTAAAGGTGTAAAATTTCAGTTTTCTTTCATCTTTTATGTGACATTTTAAATGCTTGGTGGCTAATTAACTCAAAGAAAAATTTTTACAGGTTTGAAACTTGACAGAAAAAACCCAAATCTGGGTTCTGTCTGCCTCGCGGTCGACCGCTACGGTCGACCGCTGGGCGCGCAAAAGGTCAAAATGCGCCTGACCTCTACGCGGTCGACCGCGACGGTCGACCGTGATGTCTTGACGGTCGACCGACGCGGTCGACCGTGAATGTATCTGCTGAACAGTGAAGTTCATCTCCGTATGCGGTCGACCGGGTCGGTTGATCGCCGCCCAGTTTTGTGCACTGTTAGCTTTGTTGTATGTTTCATGTGTTCGGGGGTTTTGCCTCGATTATCTAATACTAGTTTCAGTTTTTGTCATATATCTGTGCATGATAGATGACTTGAGAGTACCAAATTTAGAATCACGCACCGAGGGGCGTGTGAGATTTGCATATATATATATATCTTTTCACATATCTCATCGATATTCACTATTTGGTCCAGGTATCGGGCAAAACTATATTATTTCAGTCCTCGTGTTGGACTATAATCCCTTAAAGTCCTCGTGTTGGACTATAATCCATTTCAGTCCTCGTGTTGGACATTTGCCCCTTTATTTCATGTATTGGGAAATCACTAAATTTAGGTTATGCCTTGGACATTTTTCTTAACCTTGTAAGTGATATTTCACATGAGTTATGACATATTACTTTCGTGGAACGGGACGTGACACAGTATTTTATGTTCTGAGATGAGTTGTATTTCATTTATTTTTGTTCCTATACTAGAACTCGGATTTTGTGTTTAGAGATTTACAATTTGAGATACAAGGTATATTCATGAGGGTTTCCTTGTTTGGATTATTTCGCTCGACGTACCTATGCTCGTGTTGTAAATTTCTAAATACTAAAATTCCTTTTTAGTTAAGATTTATGATTTGAGACTTATTATGTATTAACTGTATTTTCTTATACAACGAGCCCTATTTCCCTTGGGGTTGGTTGTGATGTTACTCGCTAGCGCTTTAACGCTCGTTGTCCCTCCCCATTTCAAGTAACGAGCCAGGAGCCAGGAGAGTCGCAGGTTGATGGCGACACACTTTAGTGTTCAGCTGTTTAGTTATGCTTATGTTGGAGCTCCACTATAGATTTTGTTAGACATTTGAGAGTATTGTTTTAGAAGTTGTAAAGGCTGTATGCCTTATTTCCTTCTTGTCAGATATTTGTATTTAAGACTTGTTGAGTACTCCAGTTTATTTATTCAGACATTGACTATGTATTTCCATTTGTTGAATGATGAGATATTTATTTAATCATTATCATTTCATCAGTCCTTCGTGTATTATCTTTTCCTTGCTTTTTTACCTACACCTGTTATTGACTCTACTAGATAGATGTTAATTGTGATGGTGAAACATGTTGTTGCACGGTGTGGTGCATGGCAGGTTTGACATTCTTGGTTTCACCTTGGACTGCAGTCTTGTGTGAACCCAGGGGCGTCACAATTCCTCAGAGGATGAAATGTTAGATGCTAACTCCGCAATCACGTCCAACAATACAGTGACCAACTCAAAACAATCTCGTGAGGTATTCATGATCAACGCTAAACAAATGGTCATAATCCTCAAAGACGCTCTGGCCAAGAAGAAAGAGAATTTTAAATTTGAAATGGAAATGATTGTGCAATGGATAAGGGAATTGCATGATCAATAGATTCAAGCCTTATCGAATCATATTGGTGAATCTAGCCATCGCAACGCTACTAATCAAGTAGATAGCAAATCAGAAGTGGAAGAAAATCTTAATGCTGAAACCCCTCCTGTTGACTAATCAAGTAGCCAGTAGTTGATCGTCTACTCTCAGGATCATCAACCCAACTAGCATCAGAGTATGCTGATAGCATTAAAGAAGAATCAGAGGCAAACAATAAAGATCAAGTGTTAGTACCCTAAAGGTAGCGAAGAAGTTGAATCATTGGAGCATAGCGAACGTTCGTCGGTGTGGCCATAAACTGATTAAGAGTGTGTACAACATAAGATATATCTAGATGAGTAACAGACAAATATATCATGGCACCCACAAGTTCACGATATCGAGTGGGGTTTGGTAAAAGATCACCATTAGACTGATGAAGATTTAAATGAATCTCCATGGGGGGTAGTAACAGGAGTAGATGTAGCAAGTGATACATCTGTGAGAGTAGCGCGCTCAAGCATATGTGAAATATACTTCTGCTATGACAGAAGATAGCCACGCTCAACAAGTAGTATCAGAGCTTGGACTACGCTTGGGCTATTTTGAGGAGTAGATCACTTTAAAAGTTCGCCTAGGGCTTCGTTTGTAGTTAAAGGTAGGATCTTTGGGTAAAGACTCTATCTTTTTTTTAGTTTTTGGATATATTCTTCGTTTGTTCCGCTTTTGTTATTGGTGCTTTGAGGAATTATGACCGATAAAGAAGGAGTTGTGGAGGGTACTTTAGGTGTGAAGACTATCCAAAGTTTGAATATTCACTCTATGAAGATAGACGTGGAGAAGTTTAATGGCACTAACAATTTTAGACTTTGGTGATGTGAAGTCTTGGATGCGCTCAACACGCAAAATTTGGAAGATACTTTAGAATTGGATGGAAAGCCATGTGATATTGATGGGAAGCTTTAGAAAAAGATAAATTAAACAGCGTGTAGTGTGATTAGGTTTGTTTGACTCAAGATTTGAAGTATGATGTGATCAATGAGACTTTAGCTAAGAAGATTTGGGAGATCATTGAGAGTAAGTATTTGACCAAGAGTGTGGAGAATCACTTGCATTTGAAGATGAGGCTTTATCGCTTCCAATTGAAGAAAGGAACCTCCATTGGTGATCACATGAACCACTATACGAAGCTTCTTATGGATATAGCAAATGTAAATGTTATGATTGAAGATGAGGGCAAGGCATTGTTATTGTTGAGTTCCTTGCCGGACAAGGAATATAAGACTTTCATTCTTACACTTATTAATGGGAAGGTATCTCTTTCGTATAGTGAGATCACTGTTGTACTTGTGAATTATCACCTTCGAAAGAATGATAAGGAGACTTCAATTGAGACGGTAGCGGAGGCGTTGGTCGTAAGAGAGAAGAATCTAAACCGAAAGAATTGAAAGTCACAGTTTAGAGTAGGGCATCCTATAGTTGGAAAAGATCAATGTGCTTGGTGCAAGGAGACTGGTCATTGGAAGAAAGATTGTCCAAAGCTCGACGACTGGATGAAGAATAAGCAGAAGGGAAAAGGGAAGCAATCATCATTAGAAGTAAACATTGTTATATCGGATGGTAATATTTCTAATACTTCTATTTATTTACTTTCTATCAGTCCTACAGGTAGCTATTCGGAGGAATCTAAGTGAATGTTGGATAGTGGTGTGATCTATCATGTGTGCCCTAGAAGGGAATGGTTCTCCAGCTTTCAGAAGCTAGATAGTGGTGTAGTGTACATGGGAGATAACCATGCATACCAAATCCTTGGGATAGGAAGAATTCACATTAAGATGTTTGACGGGACAGTTAAAGAGTTATATGGTGTGGGATAATGTTCCTTCCTTAAGGAAGAACTTGATCTCAATTCGAGCTTTGGTTGGAGAGAGTCTGAAGGTTCGTGTTGAGGACATGATTCTCGAGATCTTGGAAGACTCTTTGATTGTGATGAAGGGCGTCAGGAGGAATAACCTGTACTATTTGATTGGAAGTTCGGTGACAAGTGGAGAGTTGGCGACTTCTGTTAATTCGACTAGACTGGGACATTTGAGGCTTAGTCATTCTAGTATTGATTTGGAGATGGGTGCACAGACCTACAATTTGAAGTCTAGTGAACACTTTGATATGAGCAAGAAGACTAAGGTGAAATTTGGCACCTCTATTCACTGCACTAAGGGTCTTTTAAGTGGAGTTCACACGGATGTTTGGGGGCCTTCTAAGGAGGCATCATTGGGAGGTAATAGATGTTTGGTTTTCTTTTTTGGTGGCTGTTCTAGACATGCTTGGGTTACAACCAAATCCCAATTGGATAAAGTCCTAGTAGTCTCCAACAGATTGAAGAAGTGTGAGATTGGTAGAAATGTGAAGATACTTCATTCTGATTTTGGTAAGAGGTATAAAGGGACCTGTTTTTGCATTCGAGCCGAGCTCACGGCATTTTGAGACACTTCGGTGGAAAGGAAATTTTGGGACAACAAGATGAGATGGCAGATTTGGTGAGCTATTCCTTGCTGGAGGAGGACCGGTGTTTGATGTCGAGCATTGATTCTAGTGTTGAGTCTTCGACATGTTTGGGTCATCTTGGTTATAGGTTGTCGACTGCTGGGATTGGAAGTAAAACTTCATTGGATGTTTGGTCTGGTAGTGTCACTTCGGTTGAGGCTTCGATGAGGGAGCTAATTGGCTCACACCAGGTGGAGAGTTTTGGATAGACCTTAGATGTATCGCAGAGAATGGAGAGTGATGCTACTCCACATTGGGTGAAGATTACTCCACATACTCCAGATCATTCTGCTTCGTTTGGGATTCTAGCTGAGGTGACGTAGTTAAGGGATCATTCGGATTTAGGTGCAGATGATGAGTTGGTTGATTTTGTTACAGCTGGTGGATATGATTTGGATACGCCCATTGGTTCACCTCAGGTGAAGGTGTTTGATTTGTTTCACTTTGGGGCCATTTGGAGAGCTATCAGCCGCATATTTGTTGGTGAATAGTTGAGAACTTTTATATTTGATTGATGGCCTTTGGAGATCATTTGGGGAACTACGTGAAGGCTTGATTCCGTAGGCAAAATGATATGTAGGCAGTCAATTTTGATGCAGCAGATTTTATGGGTTGATACCGATGTTTTTTGGAGAATTTGTTCACATGCTCATTTGGATCTTGACTTGTTGTGGATGGAGTCTGTTGTCGTGATTTTGTTTCACATCGTACTGGACACAACAAGTGAGACATTTGGTTTGGTTGGTGTCGGCTCAGTTTTGGGAAAACTTCACCGAGGTGGAGAATTGTAGAAA
>BQKN01000093.1:1184707-1243001 GCA_022839385.1 Asparagus kiusianus
ATAGGGTATATGTGATTCAGCCCCTATTTACACCTCCCAAGAAAAAAATTCAAGAAAACCGAAAACTACCCCCTCTTCTTCTTCTTCTTTTTTTTGAAGGAAAAACAGGGCCAGAAGCCCTGTTCATGTTCATGTATATATATGCAAAAAGGATAGAATAAGATACATACACAAAATTGATGAAGGTGAAGGAAGGAGGGACCAATGGAAGATGTAAACTACCAGGAGAGGGCATTGCTGTCACTGATAAGGAGACATCTTCAATGTTCCCACCCTCTTACCAAAAGCATAACAACGACAAAAGGAAAAAAACCAGGAAAAACAGCTATTAGTACAGATTCAGGGGAAAGAAAAACAAGCGACAAAAGAAAGTTTTCTTCCAAAATTGAAAGGAGCCCTGGGGGAGGCTGTCTGCTAGCAAGCTGAAGGGAGGAGCTACTGACGAAATGATATATCAATGTTCCCACCCTCTTCTTCTTCTTATCATCCACCTATCTTATTTTCTCATGGAGACTACAGCTCCCTCCTCTCCTCTTCTTAAGTGATGAGGTTGTTCGAGGGATAGGGGAAGGTGATGGGGATAAAAAGATGGAAGGCGAGGCGATGCTTAAATTGTTGAAGTTTATCCTAATTCTAAAATGATTTGAGTTAGTTATCTCTACGAATTATAGTCATACTAGAATTCTATTATGAAACACTTTATTGTAGGCTGTCTAAAAATTACTACATATAGTTGGTCCCCATAAAACACCAATGATGGAAGTTACAATCTGACGACTTTTACATTAACCATTACAATCTGACGACTTTCACATCAACTGAGGAAGGTTACAATATGATGATCTTCATGAAAACAGACGAGAGTTACAAATTGACGACTCTCATGTTTTCAAGAGCCAAATACAAGGATTACAAGATGACGATCCTTGCAACGCTCTAACAAAAGAGATTATAAATTGACGATCTCTTTAAATCAAAACGCGAGGGTCATCCCCGCGTCTCGATCTCAAAACGCAAATCTCACCCCAGCGTTTGACACTCCAAACACGGAGCTAACAACTGCATTTCATAGGCTAAACGCGAGGGTCACTCCATAATGCGAACCTCACATTTGACTAATTAAAACACGTTTTGAACATTTCCAAAACCGTTTTGCATGTAATGAGTATTGGATATCTTGTCCCCAAGATATAATTTTGATGATAACAATTTATTTACTATGTGTATTATCTACATGCACTAACATATCAATGCAGATAATAACATCCAATATGTTCAAGATATGTGAACTAAGTGCAGGATGAGTTCAAGGCAACAAGACAAGCAAAGAAGAAGATGTGCTTTGTATTTGTAATTTTACATTTGCTTTGCTTAGATTTATATACAAGCCTTGATCATTCACAACACATACACATACATAGTATTTAGAACACACTAACACATGCTTAGTGTGTGGTTAACTATAGAAATCTCCTAAGTTAATCATTAGAGTTTATGGATATAAAACGAGTCTCAAAACATATCATGTATCTCATATCTATGTGTTAGTAGTCGACTAATACCCTTAGTAGTCGACTACTCAAGCATTGGTCAAAATTACACAAACTATATTTTTACAGATTAGTCGACTACTAGGCTTAATAGTCAACTACTAGGCTTAATAGTCAACTAATCATCGTCAGTTCAAATTTATAAAAACTGTGATTTTACAGATTAGTCGACTACTAGGCTTTATAGTCGACTACTCAATGTCAGTTCAAAATTACAAAAACTTTAGTCTTACAAATTAGTTGACTAATGCATTTAGTAGTTACTACTAAATAGTTTTCTGACTTCACAGAGTCTAAACAGACTCAGTTTAGTCGACTACTAAGATTAGTAGTCGACTACAGATACAGTTTTTTTGACTATTTGTTTTTTGAATAAGTGAACGTTTATAGCCATTTTAAAACGTTAATTGGGTTTAAAATTCAAGTTTTTTCAGAGGGTATAAATAAGTGTTAACTTTAGAATTTGCCAACTAATATTAAGATCAAAATTTGTGCAAATTCAAGTGTTCTTGATTCAAATTTTCATTCTAAGCGTTGAGAAAAGAAAAGTTCTAAAAGTGCCTTTGTTCCCATCATTCTAAAAGATTGTTTAGGCATTATTCAAAGAGTTTAAAAAAATTCTTAAACCACTGCTACACTTCACTAACACTTCAAGGCTTATAGGAATTTGTGTTCTTTCTTCAAAGAAGATTTTTCTTGGGTGTGAGAGAAGATCTCTTGGTTTAGAGATTGTTTATAATTTGCAGAGACTTACAAATTAGTCAGGTTTGGTTTGATTTTGTAATAGTTTTTAAAATTATAGTAGAAATCTCAAGCGGGATTTGCTTGAGGACCGGATGTACACCCGGGGTGGTGGAACCAAAATAAAAGCTTTTGTTTGTGATTATTAAATTTCTATGATGGTTGTTATTGTTCTTACAATTTATAACTCATCTTACAAATTTTTTTAAATCAACACTATTCACCCCTCCCCCCCTCTAGTGTTTAGTGTGTGCTTTCGCGGATCCTACACTTGGTATCAAAGCAATGACAACAAACACAACACAATTCAAAGAGGGTAACTCCACACAACGACCACCACTATTCGATGGATCAAACTACAACTAGTAAAAATGTCGGATGAAGATCTACCTCCAATCACTTGGCTATGATCTTTGTAACATTGTTAAGATTGAATTCACAAAGCCAACTACTCTATACACCAAATGGACAATTGCACAAAGGACAAATGTGAATCGAGAATCCAAGGCAATGAATGTGTTGTTTTGTGCCCTGGACAAGAACGAGTTCAATCGCGTGTCTACCTCTACATCTGCACATCAAATTTGGCATACTCTTAAGGTAACACATGAAGGAACTAACAAAATTAAATAATCACAAATTTATGTTCTTGTTCACAAGTTCGAACTATTCAAGATGAAAGACAAGGAGACCATCATGGAGATGTTTACAAGATTTACAGATATTACAAACTCTTTGATTGCACTAGGCAAAGTATACAGTCAAGTTGAAATAATAAGGAAAATCCTAAGAGCACTCACTCCAGAATGGGAAAAGAAGACTATAGCAATTAAAGAGGCCAACAATCTTTCAACTCTCACTGCAGAGGACCTCATTGAAAATCTTATGGCTTATGAAGTTTAACTCGAGGATAAAAAGAAGGATGAAGAACCAAAGAACAAGAAAATTCTTGCCTTCAATTCATCCTCGACCGAAGAATCTGAAGAAGATGATGAGGATATTGCGTTAATCACAAATAAATTCAAACAATTTTTAAAGAAAGGTAAGTTTAAATCAAATAAGTTTAAGAATACTAATAATGGTTCTTGTTTGTGTTCCAACTGTAATAAGCCAGGACATGTAAAGAAGGACTGTCAACTTCTTAAATCAAAATCAAAGTCTAACAACGTTAATAACTTTAACAACTTCAAGAAGAAGAAGAAGAAGAAGAAGGCTTTAGCAGTAACATGGGATGATAGCGATGCATCCTCTTTAGAAGAAGAAAATGAACAAAAAGAAGAATCCGCTCACATGTGCTTTATGGCACATGAAAATGAAGTAATTGAATCCTTAGATAATAAAGAATTATTAGATGCTTTCAATGAACTTTATATTAAATTTAAGGATTTAAATTCTAATTATAAGATTTTAAAAAATGAAATGAGAGATTAAACTTAGAATTAGTTTTTTCAAATTCCTCTCAAGTTGAAGAATTGAAGGAATTAAACGATAAGTTATTTTAAAAAATAAATTATTAACTAAAAAAATATTTATCTTAAATCATAATATTATGAAAAATAGAATTTCAGATTTAGATAAAAATATGGTTTCACTTAAACTCAAATATGAAGAGTTGTTTTTAAATGTAAACAAGTTTAACAAAGGAAAAGAAGACTTTGTTGGCCTTCTTGTTTTGATGATGTTTTATAAACAATTTACAACTAATGTTGTTTGTCTAGTGCTTGTGTTATCTATTCATTATAGACAAACAACTAGTTGGAGGATGGATGGAATTGCGCTTCAACGATCATATCCAAAGGAGGTTGGAGGAATGTCGGTGAAGCCTTGCAATTCAAAGTTAAAGATCAAGTTCAAGCTTCATCCGCGAGATT
This sequence comes from Asparagus kiusianus, assembly GCA_022839385.1. Taxonomy (NCBI): domain Eukaryota; kingdom Viridiplantae; phylum Streptophyta; class Magnoliopsida; order Asparagales; family Asparagaceae; genus Asparagus; species Asparagus kiusianus. The sequence goes on from BQKN01000093.1 coordinate 1,188,870, forward strand.
ACCAAGTCAAGCTTAATTAAAGATCAAGATTGCTTGGGTAATTTAGTGTAGGAGTTTATATTATGTGTGTTAGTACTTTAAGCTCAATCATATACACACATACACGTTTTGGTTTTGTATATATATAGTTATATATATACATATATGTTTTGGTTTGATAGTTTTCAAGTTTTACTATGAAACAATTGAATATAATTAGAAAACATATTTTTGTTTCATACTTATATGCATATATATGATTTCATCAATATCAATTTTAGTTAGTTCAATGAAATCATGTTTTAGTGCATTATATGTGTATTTTGATAAAATACTACATACATTGTTTATAGACTTCATAACAATAGTTTACATCTTTCTTCATCTCTATAAAATCATTTTGTAAAGTTTCAAAAGTTGGTTTAGGTCAAAACATCAAACTTATGTGTTTATATTTTTATGTTTTGGACTATTTTGTAGCATATTTATTATCATGTCTACAATCATTCCCCAAAGGTTTATATTTTTTGAAATTTATTTGATATTTTTAAACAGTGTGTTAAAATCAGCAAACAGTTTTTCAAAACCTGTATTTCATGTATCATTATGCGGTCGACCGTACCGATCGACCGCACCTGTGCTCATTCGTCAGTGGGCAGCAGAGAGTTTGTCGGTCGACCGCCACGGTCGACCGCCACGGTCGACCGAGAGCTCGAGACTTCCCACGGTCGACCGAAGAAGTCTCTGCTCGTTTTCTCAGCTTGGGATCTGGATCGCGGTCGATCGTGAATTTTTTCGGTCGACCGCCGATTTGACCGTTGGTTTCTAACGGCTATTTTTTTGAGCTGTTTGCTTTGGGCTTTTTTTAGTCTTTTGCTTGGGGTTCTTGGCTGAGATTTTGAGTGGGGTATAAATACCCTATTGCTGTTCTCTTTTAAGTAAATCCAAGAAGTTTTTAAACAAGGGTTTAAAAAAGAGTTTAAGCTTGTTTTAAGCTTGTTTAAGGGTTTGGTTTATGAAGAAAGTTTTACAAGAGCTTGAGGAGATTATCAATTGTATTTTGGGCATTCAATCCATCTCTCTCTCTTGTCATCTAGAGAAGTTTTTCTAAACTCAACTCTAGCTTTTATTTATAATTATTTGTTGATTATTATTTCTATTAAAGCTAGTTTTATATTGAGTTTAGATTTGATTTATCTCATTGTTACACACACCCATTTGAGCTTATTGTATTTACATTCATAGTATAATTGGGTTGTGGGATTGTGTAACTTAGAGAGTGAGCTTATAATTCATTCTCATCCATTGTAGAGAACAAATACTTTGTATTTGTGCTTATTGTGAGATTCACTTCATAATACACTTGTACACCGAGTGAAGAGTGTGTGGTGAGAGTCGGGGATCGTTCCAAGAGGAGTGGCGTCGGTCGACGAACCTAGGGAGAGGTTGTAACCGAGTACTTGAGGGAGACACGGCTAGGTCCAACACTTGTGTGGGTGTAGAGTGTGATTGCATAGTGTTTGTTGTGTGAGAGTTTTCGGTGAACTTATAAACCGAGTGTGTAGAAGTTCCGGCTTTCAAACCGGATTGTGATAGTGGATTTCTCCCCGGGAGTGGGGAGCGGAGACGTAGGACGGAAGGTCCGAACTCCGTGATCATATTGTGTGTTTGAATGTGCTTTGGCGTTTATTCATATTTGTGCTCATTGATCATATCGCCATTGTCTCATTATTTAGCTTGTCCACTATCTAGTTCATATTGTTTACCCCTTGTGGTTGCATATCCTTGCACATATCTTATTGTATATCTCTTTGTTAGGACATATCATCTTGTGCTAGTTTATATATCCTTGCATATATATTTCATCATATAGGATATATCTTATTGTTCATATTGCTTATCATAGCTTATATAGTTATTATATTTCATACTTGCTAGCATAACTTATTAATTAATTTAATTGGTATTTAAATCAGATTAGATTAGCATAAGATCCACCCCCCCTCCCCTCTAGGGTCTAACAGACTTAACTAATTTATTATCTCTTCAAAAGTCTTCTAATCAAAAGTTTAGTTTAGGATATGTTCATAAGAAAAATGATTATATTACTAGAACACATCATGAATCATCTTCTATGACTAAAGATGTTAGAAAATTTCATGCACATTTATCAAGGAATACTCATGTTAAAAATAGTCATAAATTATCATATTCTAGAAATGTTTCTCATGCTTTATCTATGTTTATTTGGGTGCCTAAAGATACTTGCTTGCATGATAGAAATGTTTATATTTATGATTTTAAGCAAAATATATGAAATTCTTATAATGATATTTATGTTAACAAGGGGAAACCAAATTCTAAGTGGATTTGGACTCTTAAATGCTAATCCTAAAGACCCAACATAAAAGCATACCAATGCTTAAATGTCTATATTTCAGGTACCTAGAAAAGAGAAATAGATACTAGATAGTGGTTGTTCCAAGCATATGACGGGAAATTTAAGTATGTTGTCTTTGGTGAAAAATAAGAAAGGTGGAGCAATCACATTTGGAGACAACAACAAGGATAATGTTATAGGTATTAGAACAGTATGTAATCCACATAAACCTTTAATAGATAATATTTTATTAGTAGAATGTCTTAAACATAATTTAATTAGCATTAGTCAATTATGTGATAAAGATTTTAAAATTATTTCTGAAAAAGATACTTGTTTGGTTTATGATTCAGAAATGAATAATATCTAGTTTAGAGGCATTAGAAAGAATAATATCTATGTTTTATCAATAAACTTTATTTCTAATGAATTTTGTTTAGTCGCATCCAATGTTGATACATTAATTTTGCATAAACGTTTTGGGCATGTGGATATGAAAAACATTTCACGCGTTTCTAAACATAATTTAGTACATGGTTTGCCAAAACTTGCATTTAAGAAAGATCATTTTTGTGATGCATGTCAACAATGAAAGATGCATAAATCTATTTTTAAATTTAAAGGTGTTGTTTCTACAAGTAGACAATTAGAATTATTACATATGGATTTATTTGGTTCCTCTAGATTTGTATCTTTAAATGGAAGTAGATATGCAATTGTAATTATTGATGATTATTCTAGATATACATGAGTTATATTTTTAAAGCATAAGAATGTTGCTTTTGATGAATTTTCTACATTTTGTAAAAAGATTCAAAATCAAAAATCCGCTACAATTGTCATTATTAGAAGTGATCATGGTGGTAAGTTTAAAAATAAACTATTTTTTGATTTTTGTAATAAAAATGGTATTTCACATGAATTTTCTTTTCCTTACACTCCACAACAAAATGGAGTAGTTAAAAGGAAGAATACAACACTTCAAGAATGTGCTAGAACAATGTTGTGTGATTCTAATCTTCCTAAATATTTTTGGGCTGAATCGATTTCCACCGCATGCTATGTTTTAAATAGAGTTCTATTGAGACCCATTTTAAATAAAACTTCTTTTGAATTGTTTTACAATTGTATTCCAAATTTTTTATATTTTAAAGTTTTTGGGTGTAAATGTTTTATTTTAAATAAAAAGGATTCTTTAGATAAATTTGATTCAAAATCTGATGAAGGGATATTTGTCGGTTATTCTATTCACAGCAAAGCTTATAGAATTTTTAACAAAAGAACTTTAATGATTGAAGAATCATTGCATGTTTCTTTTGATGAATCTTATGTAAATACTAATAATGATGAAAATAAACACGATGATGATGATTTTATTGATCAACCATATCCTATTATTAATAGTTCTATTAATACTCATGATTTACCAAAAGCATATGTAGATGTTAGAAATCATCCACGTGAATTGATTATAGGTGATATTTCTCGTGGTGTTCAAACTAGATCTCAATTGAATTTATTTACACATGTTGCTTTTGTTTCAATAATAGAACCTAAAGATATTAGAGAAGCATGTTAAGATGATTATTAGATTGTAGCTATGCAAGAGGAACTCAACTAATTTATAAGAATAACATTTGGAATCTTGTGCCTAGACCTTAAGATAAATCCATTATAGGAACCAAATGGATATTTTGAAATAAATTGGATGAATCTGGTCAAGTTAGTAGAAATAAAGCCAGATTGGTTGCATAAAGTTATAATCAAGAAAAAGATATTGATTTTGATAAAACCTTTGCACATGTTGCTCATTCAGAATCTATTAGAATTTTGCTTTCATTTTCATGTTTTATGGATTTTAAACTATTTCAAATGGATGTTAAAGTACATTTTAAATAGATTTATTTAAAAAGAAGTATTTATGGAACAACCTCCCGGATTTGAGCATGAAAGTTTTCCAAATCATATTTTCAAACTTAAGAAAAGTTTGTATGGTCTTAAACAAGCACCACGTGCTTGGTGTGATAGACTAAAGAACTTTCTTTTGTCTTCCAGATTTGATATTAGGAAAGTTGATTCTATATTATTTATTAAGAAAATAAATAAAGATATATTGTTAATTCAAATATATGTAGATGATATTATATTTGGATCTACTAACAATGATCTTTGTCAAGAGTTTGCTAAGATTATGCAGAATGAATTTGAAATGAGTCATATGGGTGAACTCAACTTCTTCCTTGGACTTCAAATCAAACAATTGAAGGAAGGAACTTTCATCAACCAAAACAAATATGCAAAAAAATTACTCAAACGCTTTGCGATGGACAATACTACAAGCAAAAGAACTCCATTGAGTACTACTATATCTCTTGACAAGGATGAGAATGGTAAGAATGTTGATCAAAAACTTTATCGAGGTATGATTAGATCGCTTCTTTATCTTATTGCTAGTAGACCTGATATAATATTTAGCGTTTGTTTGTGTGCTAGATATCAATCTAACCCTAAAGAGTCACACCATAAAGTAGTAAAAAGAATTTTTAGATATCTTAAAAAGATACTACAAATTTTTTTTTGTTTTATCCAAAGAATAGTACAATTAATTTAATCTCATATAGTTATGTTGATTTTGCTGGATGCAAATCCTATAGGAAAAGTACTAGTGGTACGTGTTACTTTTTGGGATATTCACTAGTATCTTGGTTTAGTAAAAAGCAAAACACAGTATCATTGTCAACAACTGAAGCAAAATATATTACTGCTAGTTTTGCTTGTGCTCAAGTTCTATGGATGAAACAAACACTATCTGACTATGGTATAGCTTGTCCCACATCTTCTATAATGTGTGATAATACTAACGCCATAAATTTTTCTAAAATCCTATTCAACTTTCACATACAAAACATATTGATAGTAGACATTATTTCTTATGTGATCATGTGCTTAAGGGTGATATTTTATTAGATTTTATATCTACTGATAAACAAGTTGCAGATATTCTAACAAACCCATTAAAAGAAAAAATTTATGTTAATTTAAGAAGGGAATTAGGTATTTGTTCAATGGTAGATTTAAATTAATTTTTAAGATCATAACATATGCATACACAATATTATTAGTCGACTAATAAGCTAAGTGGTCGACTACTATGACATTCATTAAGAATAAGACACACTGTCAAATACAAACTAGTCAACTAATAGGTTTAGTAGTCGACTAATCTAAGTAAAAATTTGTTAACAGAACTCTTCAAATACAGACTAGTCGACTAATAGGCTTAGTAGTCGACTAATCTGAGAGAAAATTTATTTACAGAACACTATCAAATACAGAGTAGTCAACTATTAAGGTAAGTAGTCGACTACATGCACAGACTTTTCACTATATACCTAGTTTTGTTTCTTATTGGATCTTTATCTACCATACCCAAAACCCAATACTCATTTATCTTAAGTTAGATGCATCTCATCCATTCATTCTAGACTTGATCTATCCTATCCCTTTATCATATTCCTTGTAGATTAAATCTCATCCATGCATTTATTTTGAGGATCTAATCTTAACCATTGAGTTTTCTTAAGTGTAACGCCTCGCCCCGGAATCCCAGAGTCGGTGCGCTATTAGATCTGATGGACTGGCCTCACAAACCACCACATGTCTTTTCAGCACGTTTTGTCCTCACTCACGCGCTCCCTGGAAAACTTCCCAGGGGGTCACCCATCCTAGAATTTCTCCAGGCCAAGCACGCTTAACTTTGGAGTTTCTAAGAGTTGGGTTCCCGAAAAGAAGATGCATCTTGGTGGTATGAGTATTCTAATCAAATCTATCAATACTAATCACATCACCCTCTCAAGGGTTGGGGTATTACATACTCCCCCACTTAAACTCACAACGTCCTCGTTGTGCCAAATCATATCATCCAAGATCGTACCATCCGTATGAGACTCTAGAGGTGGCTCCTACGGCCTCAAGAGGTGGCTCCCGCCCTCTCGACGTAGCACTTTGCGACGCATAGCACTTAGCTCTCACAATTCCGGTTGACTTTGCTCTGATACCATTTGTAAGGCCCCGCCCCGGAATCCCAGAGAAGGTGCGCTATTAGATCTGATGGACTGGCCTCACAAACCACCACATGTTTTTTTAGCACGTTTTGTCCTCACTCACGCGCTCCCTAAAAAATTTCCCAGGGGGTCATTGTATGTTGGAAAATTGCAATGAAGAGAATAAAAGAAAATTGACTTGTATTTCTTTAATTCCGATTATAACTTGGTTACAAAAGAGAAGAAAACAAATTTGGTTCTCTCCTTTGTTTAAAACTGGGTTCTTCAAGGTAGCGATGGAGTGCCTCCTTCGATTGTTCACGTCGAATTTGCTCTCTGTTGACGATCCGACCGTCTCTTATCTCGTGGGAACGATGAACTTCTATGGAAAGTTTTATATGTAACTCTTTAATGAGTTTAAGAACTCTGAACGAGTTAGAACTCTGTGAATAGAGTTGTTAGAACCGAAGATTCGATTAATGACCAAGCAGATATTCTGTTGTTGAAGAATCTTTCAGATTTGATCTCCTGAACTTGATTAAAAAATCCTATCTCCAAGGATTTCGTCTCTCTTGCCTCTCTGTGCGGTTGAGATCCGAATCGCCTCCAAACCTATGCAGTTTAGATGCTGAAGAAGCCCTTAGCTAACTCTTTCGTTCCAAAAAGCCAGCCCTTAACTCAGTTGAGTTTGTTGAGATTTTATAGGTGGATAAGAGGTTGTAACTGCCCTCTAAATCCGCTCATAAGTGGGCGTGATTTCCTCAGATCGTGGGGAAATAGTTCTGAAACCGTTCGACTCGTATTTGAGCGAGTCAAACGCCCAATCTGGCGTTCAGAACCCAACGTCGCCTCTTAGAATTGAAACGCGAGGTTGGGTATTGGCTAAACATCAATAAACGTGAGGGTCGCTCACGTTTGGTTTGTTGTAGCTTGGAAACGCGGGGGTCGCCTGCATTTCCAAAATTATGACGCGGGGATGACTTCCGTGTTTCAGAAGGGGTTAGTTGATCTGTAACCTCTTCTACAGGGCGTTACAAGGACCGTTGTTCCGTAATCCTAGCTTTAGCTGTTATGAGGTGTGAAAGTCGTCAGATTGTAACTTTCACTGTAGATTGTGAAGACTGCTGAATAGAGTTTTCTTCAGCCGTCGGAGGCGTCGTTGAATTGTAACTCTTCTCGATCTATGTGAAAAGTCCTCTATTTGCAGCTTTCGTTTGTTAGAACTTGACGGGAATCAATCATCCATAGTGACTTTTAGATGAATATTTGCCCACAGCTCTCTACCAAGTAACTCACCAACTAAGTCCAACCTTTTATTTCTAAAATCATTACACTGCTCATCAGCATCTCTAATAGTTGCTAATATAATATTGGTCATGTTGTTGTCGCAACCATCAAGATCAATCATCTCAAACATGAGGTCGTGTTTGTAGCGATTATAATGCTGCGGATGTAATGATTTAGAAATCTCTTCTATTTTGCTTGTAAGGATGAATTCTGCTTCTTGATTTGAAGGAACCATTGCCTTGTAATCTTGTGGGGATCAACTATCCATTATGATTTTTAGACAGCCTACAGAACCCCCTCCAAAGTTTTTGAAAGTTCGCGGTTGACTGGGACGAATTTTCGGAATACTTTGGATCCCAAAATTTCGTGGATTGATTGTCCACTCCGTCTGATTGGAAGATGTAGCGAAACTGGTTGTCAGAATGTTGAGATGTTGCTTCCTCGAACCAAACAATACAGCTTTTGAGCTTTGATGACAATGAAGGATGAAGCACGCTCCAAATCTAGTCTGATGGTTTTAGCGTTGCTGATTGTAATCTGCTTACACCCATCTGATAGACTCCCCAGTGGATGTTTTTGCCAAAAGTTGGGTTTGCTGTGGAATTCATTATATCTTTGTTCGATTACAACAAATTCAAAGAAATAATCTTTTTATAAGACCTCTTTTACACAACAAATAGAAAATTACAACTCTTAAGAAAATAACACAGAAGTCGTTTATTGAATCCTGTTTTTGTGGGACTTTGCCTGTGTCGGGAGCGCTTTAGCTCGTGGACCGCCGAATCACAGATCGTGAAGGGGGTTTACTGATTCTTCCTTCGTTTATCGAAGTGAGAATTTGAAACGAAGATCTTATCAAAGTAAGATAGTCGTTCTTCTTAAGATCAAGTCAAAGCTCGAACTCAAGGAAATCCAAGAACAGTTGTGTCTGCTCTCTCTCTGCTCTGAATTGCTCAGTAATGTGCTCTCTTCTCAGCCCCCTCTTTTTTCCCTCAAAAAAATTGATCTCAGGGGGTATTTATAGCCCTTGGGAAAAAACTGTTTTCGAGACAGTGTTTGCTGTCTCGGGGTTCTGAGACAGTAAAGACTATCTCGGGTTCCGAGATAGTAAACACTGTCTCGGGTTCCGAGACAGTAAATACTATCTCAGAAATCTTTAACCGTCGGACCGTTTTCTTGTAACTGCCTTCCCACGTTTTAAAACTCTGTTATTTTGGCAGTTATCAACGTGATTCTCGGCCACGACGTTTCCCACATTCCTGAATAGTTGGTGGCCACGTGTCGGCGGTTATAAAACAGTTTCTTGAACCTTTGAAAGCTGTCTCGCGTGCGAGACAGTAAACACTATCTCGCGTGTGAGACAGTAAAGACTGTCTCGCATGGCGAGACAGTAAAGACTGTCTCGCGGGCGAGATAGTAAAGACTGCCTCGCGTGCGAGATAGTAAAGACTATCTCGCATGGCGAGACAGTAAAGACTGTCTCGCATGGCGAGACAATAAAGACTGTCTCGCATGCGTGACAGTCTATACTTGTGTCCTTTGGATAATCTCCTTTTGAGCTGTATTTGGATATCTTTTAGTATTTTTTTGACGCCTACAGATACCCCCTCCGAAGTGTTCCAGACTTATTCTTTTATAGAGGAGTCTGGGACACTTTGGATAAGACAGGTCTTATTTGCAATCCCTTCAATACTTGATTGAGTAGATTGTACGGAAGGACCCGTAAATGGCTTCAAATCTTGACCTCTTCATCCTTTGGTCTATCCAGTGCTTTGTAGAATAGACAAAATTCTTCCGATGCTACGTTTATCGCTTGACCGTTGTCGAAGTCTTGACTTAGAGCTGGTGTTAGAGGATGGAGGAATAGTTTATACTCATATACCTTATTGGAGTGTTCAGGAAATAGTTTAACCTCGTATACCCATTGGGAGGTAATTAGGTTATTCTTAAGAATATTCTGAGTGATATTCTCCAGAAACTTCCTGTTGAGGGTAGGGAAACAGTTTAGACTCGTGTACCTATTGGAGTATTCAGGTTATTCTTAAGAATATTCTGAGTGATATTCTCCAGAAACTTCCTGTTGAGATTAGGGAAACAGTTTAGACTCCTATACCTATTGGAGTGTTCTGGTCTCTTTTTTGTTGGTAGAGGTGAACCCGATGATGGAGAGGAAGAATTTTATATTCTATCTCCTGGTCTCTTGTTTGTTGGTAGAGATGAACCCGGTGATGGAGAGGAAGAATTTTATATTCTATCTCCTGGTCTCTTGTTTGTTGGTAGAGATGAACCCGAGAATGGAGAGGAAGAATTTTATATTCTATCTCCTGATGCAAAGGAATCTCGAAGTGGGATCTCCACTTAGAGAATCTGGATTGGTTTGAATAATCCTAACTGTCATAATGTTTAATTATCCAATTCAAAAGTGGACATTTCATTCGCAAAATGAATCGAAAGGAGATTTGGTTGTGGTCCTAACTGTAGTAAGGTTTGACCAAGTGGGAGTTTCGAGGTGATCCTAACTGTAGGAAGGTTTGATCGCTCGATTTGTGGACCTCTCGTTCATGGAAGGAATCGAGAGAAGATTTTGGCTTTGGTCCTAACTGTTTAAAGGTTTGACCAACTGGGAGTTTGAGACGATCCTAACTGTTTAAAGGTTTGATCATTCAATTTGTGGACCTCTCGTTCATGGAAGGAATCGAGAGGGGATTTTGGCTTTGGTCCTAACTGTTTAAAGGTTTGACCAAATGGGGTTTGATACGATCCTAACTGTTTAAAGGTTTGATCGCTCAATTTGCGGACCTCTCGCTCATAGAAGGAATCGAGAGGAGATTTTGGTTTTGGTCCTAACTGTTTAAAGGTTTGACCAAATGGGTTTGATACGATCCTAACTGTTTAAAGGTTTGATCGCTCAATTTGCGGACCTCTCGCTCATGGAAGGAATCGAGAGAAGATTTTGGCTTTGGTCCTAACTGTTTAAAGGTTTGACCGAATGGGGGTTGCCAATTGTTATGAATTAAAATTTTGGGTGTTGTGTCAGAGCCCAACAGTGGGAGTGTTAAAGGTTTGGACACAGCGGGAGTTTGGGTGGATTTAACCACAAAGCATTTTGGTGGACTTACCGTCAGTTGATTTGATCGGTGAGGGATTTTATGGTGGAGGACTGTGAATTATCAAGCATCCCGCCATTAGACCGTAGGAGTTTCGTGAGGAAAGACTAACCCAATGAGGTCATTGAATCTCATCTCAACGATAAAGTGCTTGGAAAATCACAGTGGGAGTTGGCAAAATTGATCCCGATGATTGAAACCAATTAAGCAGCAGATGAATGATTTCAGAGTTTTATGAGGGAAGATCGACTTGATGAAGTCATTGAATCTCATCTCAATAAAAGAGTACTCTAAAAATCACAGTGAGATGGTTTTAATCATTTTGGACATGATTAAATAGCCATAACGGGAGGTTCTTAATCATTTTTTATCATGATTAAAGGTGGATTATTCAGATGATTGGTTTTCACCTTGAACAATCGATTAGTTTCGGGTTATCCTTAAGAATACCATATATAGTATTCTCCAGAAACTTCCCGTTAAATAGGTTACCCTGAATGTACTAGGGATAGTACTTTTTCAGAAACTTTTCGTTTGTGAGCAACATTGCTGTTCTTGATATAGAATCATGTCTTGGTTCCTGTCTTCGTATTCAGCCATGATAACCTCATATCCACCCCCAGCTTTCAGGTGAACCTGAGTCTAATCACATTTGGAAGCAATTTTTTTTAAAAAAACCTCTTATATCGGTCGGAGGTTCGGAAAACAGTTTATACTCGTATACCTTTTGGAGTTACATGGAGAAGCAGTTTATACTCGTATACTTTTTGGAGTAAATGTCGTCTTTATTTGGCTTGTTTCGCCGTTATGACGCCGGAGTCAATTAGACCTTGGATTTTATTTTTTAGTCCAAAGCAAATCTTGGTGGGATGAAGAACCCTTCTGTAGTATGCACAGTAGTTTGGATCCGTAGTCCTTTTAGCGCCCTCCTGATCTTTAATAGGTGGCAGCTCGATTTTGTCATTGGCGATGAGGTATTTCAAGATGACTGGAGCTTCATCATCTTCAAAAGAATACTCCTTTTGGAACTTCGGATCGAGAGTTGCATTCGCAGCGGTTGTAGATATCGCCGGTTGATTTCTCTCAACTTTCTTTCTTTTAAGAAAGTGTTCAGCTTGTTCACCACGTATTTTCAAATCTTTCCAAGTTTTGGATGGTACGACCCCCAGGGCTTCCAGGACATCGATAGAGAGATTATTGTGACATGTTTGCAGGATGAACTCCTCTGTAACAGGATCTCTGCAATTCATTGCCTTGTTTTGGAAGCGCTTGATAAAATTATCAACCGGCTCTTCGTCTTTTTGTTTCTCATCCAGAAGGGTTCCGATTGACACTTCGGTATCCTCATCGAAGAAATTGCTGAGGAACAAACTTTCTATGTCATCCCAGCAATTGATGCTCCCTGGCTTGAGACATCGATACCAATCGAAGGCGGGACCACGAAGGGTGCCAACGAATGACCGGACCATTAAAGCCTCGTTTCCAGATATCATGCCCAAATGAGACTTGAAATAAATCAAGTGCTGAGTAGGCGATCTCTTTCCTTCGAACGGTGGATTGAACTTTGCCGGGTATGGAATTGAATCCCATTCTTTTGGATAGGGACATAGAATACCCGTCTTTTTCACTTCTTGAGCCGTCATCAAAGCGTTGACTTTGTTTTCGAGCTCTTTCATTTTCTTGTCATCGTCTATGTCTTCATTCGAAAGACGTTGAGGAGAATGAGTTGGACCACCCCCTGTAATAGGTGTTATTGAACCACCCCCAATATCGTTGTTGGGAGGATCCATTAAACCACCCCCAGCGTTATTGCTATTGGGAGGTGTATCAGTCATAATGATTTCATCCACTTCTGGATCACTGTCATCTACAACATTCTAAGTGTGGTGCCTGGATTCAGCTCGTTGATTGGACTCAGGAGGTTGAGGCCGTTGAGCTAGCAACTCTCTCATTTGTTGGATAGCCAACTCCATCTCCATCTTCATTTCAGCTCTAATTTCTTCACGTTGCTTGGCTAGAGCCTCTTGAAGTATTTGAGCAAACTGATCAGAGGTGATTGTGAATACTTCTCTGGTTTGTCCTGTGCTAGATACTGTATCATCCGAAGCGATCGCAGAACAAGTGTCCGAGAGCTCATCCTCTGATGACATTCCTTCATGCATTCTTTTGTAGTCTCTACGTCTGATGGCTCCTAACTGGAGTTGGGACATCCGTTGAGCAATTCTTGAATTGACTTTTCCCCTCGGGGAAAAGTCAGGATTTGATTCACTTGAATGTCGCTTAGATTTTCCTTTATCAGCCATGTTGATGGTGATTTCAGGGAATTCATCATCTTGGACACCTGATCTTCTCTTGCAGAAATGTCTCGGTTTGGACTTCGACATTTTGGTAAAAAGTTTTGGGAGTACTGATGCTCTTTGCGGGATGACTCCTCGTTTGAAACAGCCACATTCTGATAGTACTGCTCTAATGAGTCGCGCACAGGAACAATGAGAGCTCATTTCCCGGACAATTCTCTTTCGAGTTTTGTTCACACCCCCAGCTTGATAGTACGATTCATCGGTATGATTGCCGGAAAATCTTATCATATGTTGGTATGACCCCCCAGGTATAACGATGTCTTTTGACAAACATGTCTTCTTCTGAGGATGTAAAACCTTATTGGCATTCTCAGGACAACTTATTATTGTCTTTGAACGATCCAAGGTTATGTCGGGAGTCACATGTTTAGAACCACCCCCTTGTGGGTATGAAATCTTAACGGGCTCCGAATGCTGGTTTTGTACAACTCCAGACTTTGGAATCCAAACTTTGCAAAATTTTGGTGGTTCTTTAGCCACTGTTTCCTTCTTCCTTTCTCGTCTTTGTTGTGAGAGAGCACGGGCATGAGCAGCGTTTGCACGACGCTTTTGTATACGTTCTTTGAGGGTCGAACGACTCCTTTTAACAGGAGTCCATTCATCCGTCGTTAGTTTAGCAGAGACATGAGTAATTGCTTGTTGAGACAACTGAACCACTCGATGCCTCCTCGACTCTAGGTCCGCGTGATAACGAACCCCGTCGGTTTGTTCCAAGGCCTTAGCCATTTGGTGAGCGCGGCGTTGACGCTGTCTCTGACGAGCCCTTTTTGTCGGTGCTGGCGGGCTTTGATTCAATGACTCTTTAATTGGATAAGAGTCATTATGAGAAGAAAGGTTGCGAGTAGAATCCTTAGCAACAATCAAGCGAGAGTCTTCATCTGTAGTGTTCGACGGAGTCAAAAACTTGAAAACCTTCTTAGAAGATGAAATCTTCCTGCATTTGTGAGGCGAGGAAAACTTTACAGATGAGGATGACAAATACTCCTCAAACTTCGTTTGGTCGAACTCGTATTCGACCGTTGATTCAATTGGGATCTTGATGATCGGCTGCGACACGACGGTTTCGGTAGCGAGACCGTTGGCTCCCACTGTAGTCGCCAGTTTGTTTTCGCCAAAAGTTAGGTTTGCTGTGGAATTCATTATATCTTCGTTCGATTACAACAAATTCAAAGAAATAATCTTTTTATAAGACCTCTTTTACACAACAAATAGAAAATTACAACTCTTGAGAAAATAACACAGAAGTCGTTTATCGAATCTTGTTTTTGTGGGACTTTGCCTGTGCCGGGAGCGCTTTAGCTCGTGGACCGCCGAATCACAGATCGTGAAGGGGGTTTACCGATTCTTTCTTCGTTTATCGAAGTGAGAATTTGAAATGAAGATCTTATCAAAGTAAGATAGTCGTTCTTCTTAAGATCAAGTCAAAGCTCGAACTCAAGGAAATCCAAGAACAATAGTGTTTGCTCTCTCTCTGCTCTGAATTGCTTAGTAATGTGCTCTCTCTCAGCCCCCTCTTTTTTTTCTCAAAAAAATCGATCTCAGGGGGTATTTATAGCCCTTGGGAAAAAACTATTTCCGAGACAGTGTTTGCTGTCTCGGGGTTCCGAGACAGTAAAGACTATCTCGGGTTCCGAGATAGTAAACACTATCTCGGGTTCCGAGATAGTAAATACTGTCTCGAAAATCTTTAACCGCCGGACCGTTTTCTTGTAACTGCCTTCCCACATTTTAAAACTCCGTTATTTTGGCAGTTATCAACGTGATTCTCAGCCACGACGTTTCCCACGTTCCTGAATAGTTAGTGGCCACGTGTCGGCGGTTATAAAACAGTTTCTTGAACCTTTGAAAGCTGTCTCGCATGCGAGACAGTAAACACTGTCTCACGTGCGAGACAGTAAAGAATGTCTCGCATGCGAGACAGTCTATACTTGTGTCCTTTGGATAATCTCCTTTTGAGCTGTATTCGGATATCTTTCAGCATTTTTTGACGCCTACAATGGAGTCGCCTATTGCTTTTCGATTTTGATGACTTTGATGGTTGACCTTAATTTTTTCTCCATTTATTTGAGGCCTTGTTGATTGTAACGCGTAGGTGAACTCTGCACTTAGGAGTTTAAATGCGTAGGTGAGCCTCGCGTTTGGAATTTCAACCAACTCGAACGCGAGGGTCGAGTTTGGGCGGGATTTTGGCCTCGAATCCCGTCCGTTAAGATTTGACAGCTCACAGCTGTCTATAAATAGACCGCTGGAGGTCAAATCAAGAGTCATTCGACTCTTCTTGAAACTCTAACGAAAAATTTTCATTCTCATCTCCGGCGAACACTATTCCTCTTCTCCTCCGACTGGATTCCATGGCGCCCAAGAAGACTGTCTCTCGTCCTTCCAAGTCTGACGTCGCCGCGGCTCAGGGGTCGGTGCCGTCTGCGTCGGTCGGCGGTGCTGCTGTTCAGGCGAACATGCCGCCTCAACTTCCTTTGATCGGTGGTGAGTACGACCTCCGTGGTCACTAAACTTGCTTCGGCAAGTTCTGATCTTTGGATCAATGAGGAAACTCATTTTGATAACGTGGGGCTGGACTCGTCGTTTGGTATTTTTGACGAGGGGTTCGACCTCCGCGTCTGACATTGTTGACGCGAGGTTCGACCTTCGCGTCTGACATTATTGACGCGAGGTTCGACCTTCGCATCTGATGTTTTTGACGCGAGGCTCGACCTTCGCGTTTGAACGTTTTATTGATGCTAAGTTCGACCCTCGCGTCTGAACTTCTTGTTGACGCTAAGTTCGACCCTCGCGTCTAAACTTTACCTTTGTGTTATCTAACTTTTTCTTTGTTTTGCAGTGCGTCATACCAGCGAGCCTCTCCCTTTCGCTACCATTTTGGACATGAAGGTGGTGTGGATCTGAATATGACCTTCAACCTACGCGAGGAACTCCCAGTTTTCCGAATTAAGGATAAGAATCGCGCGGAATTAATCACCCAGGCTTCTCCCAAGACTCTTAGGATATTGGTTACGGATGCTTGATTTGAGAACCCGAGCCGTAAGCCAATAGTCAAACCTGGGTTCCTCTTGGGGATTATGTTAACTTTGAGGCCAGCACAGCTTATGATGGGGATTATAAATGGCTGCGGAAAGTTGGGGAACGTAACCTTTTCTTGCCAAACATGGAGAGGATGTTCCCCATGTCATATTTCCAGTGCGCTTCTATCCCAAGGCGAATGGAGTGGCCCCTGGTTAAAGATCAAGATGAAGTTGTTCTCGGGACCCTGACTTTCCAAGGGGTCCGCACGGTTGGTTACAACCGACTGGTGACAGCTTTACGGCCAGGGTTGTTTGCCAAGGAATACCCTATTGGCGAAGTGGCTAGTCCAGCAAACACCTTTGCCAAGAAATTTCAGACAAGGAAAGGAGAATTTCCCGCACAAGGATTTAGAACTCCTGGCTGGGTTCATTCTCCGGTGACGGGGTGGTGGACTCGGATGACCAAGTTCGTTTTGGACGAATTGAAAGCACCTCTTGCCCGGGCTGGCTTGCAGATTCCTGTACGGGCCACCAAGTTTGGGATTATCCAAAGCCACTTTTATTTCTTCTCTGTATTGGAGAAATATAATCCTGAGACTACACTTTTTTCACCCCTGTGGGGGAGCTGGGCTTCGCTCTTCACGAGATGCATGAAGTCTCGGGTCTTCTCCTTGGGGATTTACCGTACGAAGAGTTTGTTCCGGGGTCTGTAGAACTTAAAATTTTGAAGAAGACCAGTCCTGAAATTTACTCCACTCTCTGGGAAGTCATGTGTCACTTCCACATCTGTATGCAACAGACAGGGGCTCGAGGAAGCGGCATTAAGCAAGTGTCTTGGGCGGAATATTTATTCCAGAACTTGACCAATAAGGGAGCCTCAGTGACCAAGTTATCTGCAAGCACTTTGGAGGAGGTCCAGGCCCGAATTGACGATGCTACTTCCCATTACACCAATGAGGCTAAGGAAGATGTTTTCCCGAATCATACGGAATTTGAGAGTTTCCACTACCAAGCTCTGCTCCCTATTTCTGATACGGCGCTTTTGGCTGGATACTTAACGTTGTGGCTCAAGCGGTGCGTTGTTCCTACCAGGCCGATCGATGCTCTTGCCGTTGAGGTGATCTATCCTGCTGTTCTCCTGGCGCACGGGAGACCAGTGAATCTGCTTTACGCCATGGTGGGCCGTTTGCAGAGTGGACTGCGAGAGTTGGCATTGGAATTTGTTGATGTTACCAAGGTGGAGTCTGGGGGCCACAAAGCTTTTAAAACTCCCAATCCTCGGATACCACTGCCGTATACCTATCTGATGGATTAGTATGTGCTCCACTGTCCTCCTCTAATGAGTGCGGCCTCTCCCCCGGGGGACTCATTCATCCCGTTTGTGCAACGATTAGAATCTGCAAAATGGGAAGGGGGATACATGGTTAGAATTCGACAGATTTTGTCGCGGGACACCCACTACCACATATGGCGTTGTTTTCCCGATTTTGAAGGTGGCATTTATGGAGCGGAATATCAGGACGTAGCAGGTCCTAATGGATTCACTCAGCTGAGCGGGGGTGTTTTCCATTGGCTGCTCTCTATCAGGCCGGGCTACTTGATCTTCTGGCAAGGCGCTCAGTGCTTCCTCGAGCCCTACCAGCCCTATAGGTTTGCTCGCCAATTTGGGTATGATCAGTTGTACGTTGGGAACCCTCGTCCTCAGCTCTCAGCTGTGGGCAACATATATGAAGGGGCCAGGGCTTGGTACTATTCCGTGGCAGGCTGTACCAAAGCGACATTCAGGCTTCCCCACAAAACACCCAACTCCTATACCTCCATAAGCTTCTGCAATTGGTATTTCGCCGCTTCCAAGACTCCCAATTACAACTTGAATACATCTTGCCTGAAAGACATTAGGCATATGTATGCTTTAAGGAAAGGGTCTAAAATGTCTCGTCTGAGAGGGATCGATGAGTTCCTATCTATTGAAGACCAATCTGCTGGGCAGGAAAAGGAACAAGGAGCTAAGCCTGTTCCAGGAGAGGAGCAACAAGTGGTTGAGCCTCCCACGACGAGAGCAGCGGGGAAAAGAAAGCTCTCTGCGGATGAAGCCGACCGATACGATAAGCAGATCCGTCGGAAGTTGATAGTTGACTCTCCTCTTCCTAAGGGCCAGCAAAAATCCAAGTTGATGGCCGATGCTATTAGAGTTGCTGAAGATGAAGACCAACAGGAATCTTCGGTTGCAGGCCTGCCACATAGAGCTGGACTTCGTTCTCATGGTCCAGCCTTATCAAGTGAGGCTTCTTCTTACCATCCTCCTGAAGACGAAGAGGGCGAATTAATGGCTGCAGATGCAGAATCTGCTCCAGTGATGGACCCTCCTAAGTCTCCTGTATCGGAACAAAGGGGTATCGAAGAGAATCCGTCCCCTTCTCCTTTAGTATTAATGTCATAAGCTGGTGATTTAATGCCCAGTCCTACAACGGGACTTATGACTAAACCAGCTATCGACACAGATCTTCCTGAACCTTCCGCTACCCGGGATGATGAAGAGCGAGTTGATTATGAAGGCTCCTCGATTGGTGATGGAGCTGACGAAGATAGAGGTGGTGAGGATGCTGAAGTTAGCAACTTGCCAGGTGATGATGTGGAAGATGAAGAGCATAATTCCATGGACGACATAACCATTTTTGATGATGCTCCCAAGGCTCCATCTGATAAAGCATCTGGTTATACTCCTTTCTATCTCACCGGTAAGCTTAGTTTGTTTCGACTTATTCCGCACGCTTTTTCCGCGTTCCGACCTTTTTTTCGTGCAGGTTCAACTACTCCTGGGACTACTTCTGCTGCTCCTTTAGAGCAAGAACCTGCGCCGGCGTCGACTCCTTTGCCACAGCAACATTTACCTGGCTTATCCACGGCAGCTGCTTCACCGGCCATGTTGCCCGAGACTACAGTTGCGATTCCTCCTTTGGAACAGCAGCTCGTGCCGGTGTCAGCTCCTACGCAAGAGTAGCCTCTACCTGCCTCATCGACTGTAGCTGCTTCGCCTACCGCATTGCTGAAGATCTCACTTACTCTAACAGAGGCACGTCCAAGCACATCTCAGGCAAGGGCGATGATGGCTTTAACCTCAAGCCCCTCACAATTAAATGTTTCTACCGCTTCTGCAGCTTTAGCGCCAGGATCCCCTGCACTAATTTCGATGGCTAGAGGGGCGTCTTTGGCTGCGGTTTCTAGTCTCGCCGAATAGCCTCGCGAAGACGGTGGTTGAATACATGGTGAATGGCCGGGGAACTTTGAACTCCTTTCGACCTCTTCTGGAGGCAGGCTTGAATGGAGTTAGGAGTGTGGGCAACACTCAGTGGTTCGAGCGTTGTTCAGAAATTATTCTCCATTTTGAAGAGCAATTACAGCGTTTTGATACATTGGGCCACGAAAAGCTTCAGCCGCAAATCATGTCCACTTTGGCTGGTCTTCAGGTCGCTGAAGTAGCTCACCGAGAAGCGATAGAACAGGACTTAGTTGAGAAGGAGCGTCAGATCGCGGAGCTTCGTGAGCGTAACATTCGGAAGCGAGAAGAGTTAGAACGCTCAACTGCTTCTATGGATTCGCTTCGGGACAGACTTGTTGAAGCTGAAGCCGAAGTCCTACGATTGAAGGCTAAACTCTCCCGTGAAGAAAACATTGTCAATATCCTCAGTGCCCAGAATGCAAACGGTACTTTGGAATATCATTCATAGGCGCAAGCCCTAGTACAGGCTAGGAATGAAGCGGCGGCCATCACCATACCCAGTGAGGATGAACTCCGGGCGAAGGCTGAAGCCATAGTGCGAGCTACTCACGAGGAGGAGTTAGCTGAAGTTAAGGCTCAGCTTATATCTTTTGATCTAATGCGTGAGTGAATAGGGTTTTTGTAATGTTCTTTTGACAAGAACAAGTTTGTTTTGTATCACTTTCTTCTAACTCTTGAATAAAAAGTGATATTGATCCCTCATTGTTTCTTGCATTTGTCATGTTTTGATTTTAAATAACAAATCACGCGAAACGCCCGAGGTGCATCTATGACCTAGTATAGATCTCCGGGATAGCCCGGACTTAGAAAGTTTTCTTTATTATCGTTTAAGATAACTCTAGAGAACTTCACAACGTTGAGGATAAATGTTAAATCATTCTCCCACAACAGAGCTAAAGAGTAGAATTCTTCCTGTGTTATTTTGACTTTGAACACTGAAAGAAGTCTGTAGGCGCCAGAGGTGTAATTTTAACTTAGCATGGACTTTTTTTCCCTGTGGGGAGATCCCGAGCTTTTCCTTATTATCACTAAGGATAGTTCTGAAAAGTACTTAGTCCATTGGGAATCTTATAGGAACACCTCTTATATAGTGGGGTAAAAAGGGTTCAAATAAGAGGGTTTAGACTGTTAGAGGTGTGAGGTTAACATAACAGGAAAGGACGTTGTGATCGGAGCAATTTTGAGGACTTATCGCTCTATTGGAGAGAGTCGATAAGTTGGTTTTTATCAGAGGTGTAATTTTAACATGACAGTAGAGAGATTACGATCGGAGCAATTATGAGGACTTATCGCTCTATTGGAGAGAGTCGATAAGTTGGTTTTTGTCAGAGGTGTAATTTTAACATGACAGTAGAGAGATTACGATCGGAGCAATTTTGAGGACTTATCGCTCTATTGGAGAGAGTCGATAAGTTGGTTTTTTGTCAGAGGTGTAATTTTAACGTGACGTCTGTGGGGATAAAATCCTTTTGTGTCTTGCTGGGGAGAATCACTAAGTATTTTGTCATCAGAACGATGAATTGTAATACTTGTGATTTGAACAAAATTTTGGGAGTTTTATTACCCCACTGAGAAGGAGTTGACAAACTGATTATTTATTGCTCTGCTGAAGAGAGCTAATAAATTGACAATAATCTGAGTGATTTTAAAGACTTATCGTTCTTTTTATGAGAATCAATAAGTGGATTCTGACAGAGGAGTTATAGCCACACTGGTATTTTGTGCCAGCTAAACTCAAACTCTGTGGTGATAACGATTGTTTGGGGTGTAATATTAACCCAATGAGGATTTAGATTCTGCTGAAGAGTAACAGAGGTTTTGGTTAACATCCTGTTAAGGGGGTTCATGCCTTTGAGGATTTAGAAGAAAGGCAACGCTAAGATGGCTTTCGCGTTTGAGGTTCAAAACGCGAGGTTGCAGGCCCTTGTAACGCTGGCTTGAGCCTTGTGCTTGGGCATTTGAACGCGGTAGTGAGCTTCACGTTTTGAAAATGGTTGGGATTCTTTTCTAGAATCCCGTGCCATCTCAACAGCTTTACGGCTGTTATAAATAGACCTGAGTGGTCACGTCAAGAGTCATTTGACTCTCAAAATTTTTGGCTATTTCCAAGAACGAGAACTCTCGTTTGATTTCGACGAGATCTCCGACGAACTCTATCTCCCTCAATCGTCGACGTCTCCTCTGACCGATTGCATCAATGGCGCCTCGAAGAGTAGGCTCGAGCTCTAAGAAAGTCGCCGGAGCGACTTCCAAAACGCCGTCGGCTGAGGACGCCGGCAGTGTTCTTATTCCTGTGGGAACATCACCGTCAACGTTGCCGTCGCAGGGTCCTCCCTGTCGTGGTGAGTGTTGACCGAAATTACTTACCTTGGCAAGTTCTCTGAAAACCCTAGATGGGTTCTTGATAACGAGGAAGATGACTAGTTTCTGTTTAATGAAAAAGCGGAGTTGGGACTCCATGTGGGTCTTGACTTTCGCGTTCAAGTTTTTCAACATGAGGTTCGACCCTCACGTTTTGAGTTTCTGATGCGGAGCTCGACCTCCGCGTCTGAAATTTTCGACACGAGGCTTGACTCTCTCGTTTTGAGATTTATGATTCTGTTTTTACGTCAGCAACTTTTTTTTGGCTACTAACTTCTGCTTTTGATTGTGCAGTGCTTTTCCCGAACGTGTCGCTTTCGTAAGAGCACCATTTTGGGTATATTGGCGGACCTAACACGGATGAAGCCTTCAGTCTCCAAGACAGAATTCCACTGTGTACTCTCTCTGACTCGGAGAGGACGGACATGATTAAATTCCCCAGATGTTCTACTCTCAGGATTCTGATTACTGATATAGACATGGAGACCCCTGCTGGTCGTGTCCAATTCCCCAAACCGGCGTTCATATTCGGAGATCGTATACCAGTCGATGATCACTTCATACATGCAGAAGATTCGAAGTTATTGCGGAGAGTTGATAATCGCTTCTTCTTCCTTCCAAACATGAAGAGGATGTACCCACTCTCTTACTTTTTGAATGCAAGCTGTCGTCGGGGTCTGACTTTCGACATAGTCAAAGAAAAGGAGAATGTATCGCTTGGATCTGGTCGGCGGGTTCGCACACAAATCGGAGGGCAACTCAAGGGATTGAGACCTGGTTTATTTGAGAAGAAGGATCAGGTTCCAGAGATGCCACGTCCAGCGAACATCTTTATTCGCCAATTCCTTGCAACTCAGGGTGAATTTTCTACCCAGATGTTCAGGTCCCCTGGATGGGTTTGTTCTGGAGAAGGAGGTTGGTGGACCCGCATGATTGACTTCGTTCTTGAGGAACTTAAGGAGTCGCTCGCTAGATCGGGTCTCACGGTTCCCGTGTTAGCTACTCGACGGGGTGTCGTGCAGAGTTATCACAACTTTTTCGCTATGTTGGAGAAATATAACCCTGACAACTGCACGTTCTTCACACCTACAGGAGAGTTAGGTTTTGCTCTTCATAAAATGCAAGCGGTATCGGGGTTATCGCTTGGAAAAACGCCCTATGAGGAGTTCATCCCCACCACCAAAGAGCTTTCCCTACTGATAGTGGCTCACCCGGAAATCTACGCTACTTTCTGGGAGTTGATGTGTCACTTCCACATATGTGCCCAAGTCTTTGGGATGCGTGGAGGGGGCATCATGCATACCACGTGGGCGGAATACCTTTTTTAGAACTTAAACCGGAGAGACGTAGCCGTATCTCGCGTTGCAGCTATCTCTCCCAAGGAGGCCAAAGCTCGGATTAAGGCTTCTAATGCCACATACAAAACAGAGCATGCAGAAGATGATTTCGAGGCTGGTGTTGAGTTTGAAAGTTTCCACCACCAAGCCACAGTCCCTATTTCTGACACGGCTCTTCTTACGGGCTTCTTCATGGTTTGGTTGAAGCGGTGCGTAGTACCGTCAAAACCAACTGAGACGATATTAGCTGAAGTTGTGTACCCAGCTTCTTTACTAGCGCATGGGAGACCTGTGAGTCTCCTTACTGCTATGGTCGGCTGCATGCAGAATGGCCTGAGGATGTTGATCTCAGAACTTCTCAGCGCTTCAGAAATTAAAACTATCAAGAAGAAAGCCGGTAGAACTCCTCTACCACGTGTACCAGTGTCGTATACATACTTGGTGGCTTGGTTCGTGCTGCATTGTCCCTCACTGATGACGGGAGTATACGAGGGCGATGACACTTATTTTCCCTTTGTACAAAGATTGGAGTCGGCCACGTGGACTCATTCTTATATAGTCAGGGCTCGACAACTCCTATCTCGAGAAGACAATTATCGGATTTTCTGTTACGCTCCTAACTTTGACGGAGCTGACGTAGAAAATGCCCTCTTCATGGACTTGCTTTTTGAGGGCTCATCTTCTTTGGAAGAGGGTACTTTTAGCTGGCTTCTTATGATCAGGTTGGGCTTCCTGGTCTATCGCTTGCGGGAGAAGTGCATCATCGAGCCTTACATGCCTTCTAGATTTGCTAGGCAATTCGGATATGACCATCTTTACGTTGGCAATGGCAACTCGTCATTGGCTCAAATTGGAAACTTGTATGAAGGGGCTCGCGCATGGTACTTCTTTTCCGTTGGGGGAACCCATGCGCAATTTACTTTACCCAACTCGCTGCCCGGTTGTTCTACCGTTACAGATTTTCACAACTGGTTTGGAGAAGTTTCCCAAGTCCCTGACTATGATATTTACACCTCCTGCATAAGTGAGATTCGGGAGTTATATCGTTCGAGGAGCAGGTCTTCGAATACTCGTTTGCCGGGGATAGAAGAGTATCTATCCTGTGAACAACCGAAGCCGTTGAAGTTCCTAGAGAGTTGTCCACCATAGAACCTTTTGAAGAAGAGGTTCCTACGGGGATTAAAGAGGGAAAACTGATTGCTGATTCTCCCGGAGAACAGACAACTAAAGAGATTCCTGCAGAAGCGCCTGTTTCTGAACCTCGCTCTTTAAGATCGGGTAAAAAGGCTCTTTCTTCCGCTGAGCAAGGCGAGTATGACAGGAGGGTTCGTAAACGATTGCCCATCGTGGCCAAAACTTCGAAAAGGGCTAAGTTGATGGGGGATGCGATAAAATCGGCGCGTACTGCATCTCCTGAGAACAGAGAGGATATTACGCTTCCAGCCGCTCCTCCTAGTCTAGAAACGACAACCGGTAGGCAGGAAGCGGCTATCTCAGGCTCAGCATCAAATATGGTCAAAAAATTATTGTCTGAAGCCACGCACACCCCTACTCGTACTGATTATGCGAATTGTTTTATTTATCTAACTGCTCCAGCTCCCAGCTCAGAAACTTTGAGAGAGCTCATCGAACAACTAGAGCGTTGGATGCAAATGACTATCGACGTTGTTAGCCTCGGAGGTGTGAGCTTCAAGGTTTTTGAACCTCACTTGCTAGGATGTCTCGCCAAGATTAGGAACCAGGGGAATGCATTATGGACTAAGAATTGTCGCGAGAGCATCATTATTTTGGAGTATGAGCTGGAGTTCCTTTCCATGCTGCAACGCGACGACATAGGACCAGAAGTGGATCGGGCTCTTTCTGAGGCCAGGGCTTTGAAAGCACAACAGCAAGAGGCCCTTCAGAAGAGTTTATCCGAAACAGAATCTCGTCTTGCTCACCTGTGTGGGGAACATATCCAGGTACAAGGGGACATGACCAATCTTGCTGTGGGTCTCTGGGATACTGCAGCAGAACTTGCTCACGCTGGTGTTAAAATACCTCAGATAAATGCTCAGCTAGCTGATGGTATGGAAATTTTAAAAGGGTTAGCTGGTTACTGTGACGGACTTTTCAAGTGCTATTGCGACGAAATTGTTGCTGCCGACAAGCTTTGGTGAGAGATAGCCGAAGCAACGCCCAATCAAGAGGAGCTCAAGAACAAGATAGCTGAAGAAATCAGAAAGGCTCGCGAGGAGAATATATCAGCGCTGAAATCTAACCTCAAGTCTTTTAGACTGATGAGTCCCGATGCTTAGGATTTGCACTATTTTTGGTGGAGGAATAAATTTGTATCATTTTCCTTTCGATTGTTTTAACCTTTGTATTCAAATTAACAATGTTGAATGGAAATGATATCATTTTGGTTTTCATCATCTCTTTCGTCAAAATCTAATTCAAGACAATGAAAAGTGATGTGAATGCTGTAAATGTAGTGTTAATTTTAGCATGAAAACGAAATTCTCTTTATTACTACTTGGAATAATTCTAGAAAATTTCAATCGTCAGAGGTGTAGTATTAACATGAAGAAATACAAAACAAAATTATACTATGAATAGGCAACCCCCAGCCTGATTTAGCTGGGGTTTAGGGGGCTATATAATTTACGGGAAATATCTCTTTAGGAATTTCCCATTGATTGGCATCATGAGCCTGTCTCCTTTTTGATTGATGAGGCGATATGCTCCGCTCGAATAGACTAAATCTATTACGAAAGGCCCCTCCCATTTAGGATTGAACTTTCCTTTGGTTTTGTGTGTCATCACCATGGGTCGTCTGTTGGCCAAAACCAAATCGCCCTTCTTAAAAATCTGTTCCTTAACCTTTTTGTTGTAGGCTTTGGAAATACGGGCTTGATACAATTCGATTTGCTGCTGAGCCTGAAGTCGTCTGTTATCTAGGGCTTCAAGTTCTTACAGACGCCATTGATGTTTTTCTTCCTCTGTTAGTCCCGTCGTGATCACGACTCTCAGAGAAGGGATTTGACTCTCTAACGGCAATACAGCTTCACAGCCGTATACTAAGGAGAACGGAGTACCTCGTGTAGGGGTCCTCACCGTTGTACGATAGGCCCACAAACATTCGCCAAGTCTTTCATCCCAATCACGTCGGCTCTTAGAAACGAATTTCTTGAGAAGTTTCACAATGGTTTTGTTGAAAGCTTCTGCAAGATCATTTGCTGGCGGATAATATGCCGTAGATGCAACACTCTGGACTCTGAATTTGTCACAAAACCTCTGGAACCCAAAACTGACGAATTGTGTCCCGTTGTCGTGAACTATCCGCCTCGGGACTCCAAAATGGTAGATGACATGATGTTTGATGAACTTGATTACGTTTGAAGTCTTGACCTCTTTCAACGGGATTGCCTCCGCCCACTTGGAGAAATAGTCGGTCACAGCTAGGATGAACCGGTGTCCTTTGGAGGTCGGCGGGGAAATTGGTCCCACGATATCCATGCCCCACACTTCGAATGGCCAGGATACAGATGTGGGATGTAAGTTCCCAGGTGCCTAGTGGATGAAATCACCATGAATTTGACATGCATAACAACATTTGGCATAGTCGACCGCATCTACGAACATCTTTGGCCAATAATAGCCAATTCGTCGGAGGCGATCTCCTAATTTAGCTCCGGGTTGATGAGCTCCGCACATTCCGTTGTGAGCTTCTTTAAGGGCGTCTTTTGCTTCCTTCCAAGAAAGGCATCGAAGTAAAACTCCATCATGTGATTTACGATACATGACTTGAGAAACTGCATCGTAATAGAATTGGAGGGCCTTCCGCTTGATGGCGACCGCTTCTTTAGGATCGTCGGGTAAAATTCTGTACAGGACGTAGTCAATGTATGGAAATCCCCAATCCCTAGATTCGAGTTCCATGGAGGTTGTACAGACCTCTCCTGTCATTGTCTTGTCTGAGCTTTCCTCCGTAGGAATCTTGGAGCAGTATAGTTCACATCTCGTGACTGGGATTGTTGTTTCAGTACCTGGCGGTAATGCCAACGAGGTTGCCAATAAAGCCAAAGCATCTGCGTAAGCGTTCTAGGCTCGTGGAATGTATTCAATAAAGAATCCTTCGAACTTCTTAGCTTGCTTCAGCACTGCGAAGTAGTACGGGATTAAGTCCTCATGACGTACTTCGTATTCCCCTCGGACTTGATTTACGATGAGCTGAGAGTCACCATAAGCCTCAAGATGCCGAATATTAAGTTCTTCGGCAAGTTGCATCCCTAGTAGCAGAGCATTATACTCAGCTACATTGTTGGTGCAAGGTTCGATTAGGGAAAATCCTCTTGGGATTACGTGACCGTTAGGAGAGACGAACACCACTCCTACTCCTGCAGTAATCGCTCCGTGAGGGTTTGCTCTAGATGCACCGTCGAAGAATAATTTCCACACTTGTGTAGATTCTTGAGTGACACAAGCCTCAGCGACTTCGTCGGGCAATTCTTCATACAGTTTTGATGTCCCTGGCACCGGATGATCGGCTAAGAAATCTGCCAGTGCTTGACCCTTGAATGCTTTTTGGGGCATGAATTGCATGTCGTATTGTGACAAGAGAATGGCCTATTTTGCAAGCCGACAGTTTAGAGACGATGGTTTCATCATCAGCACTCTCAAGGGATTCACCTTAGAGATGATGTGAATTGTTTGTCCGACTAGGTAATGTCGCATCTTTTGAACCGCGAATACCAAAGCGAGACATTCTTTTTCGACCGGATTGTACCGGTGTTCGGCTCCCATCATGGTTCTGCTTAAGTAATAGATGGCTTGCTTTTGCCCTTGATCATCGTTTTGGGCCAGTAATGCTCCTAGAGAATGATCCATAGCCCTCACATATAACAGGAATGGTTTTCCTGATATAGGGGCCACGAGAACAGGTGGCTGGGTGAGATATTTCTTGATCTCTTCAAAAGCTTTCTGGCATTCTTCATCCCAGACAAAGGATACGCCTTTCTTCATAAGCTTCGAGAAAGGTTGGCAGCGTCCCGAGAGATTAGATATGAATCTTCGGATGTAAGCCAATCTGCCTTGCAGACCTCTGAGCTCTTTGAGATTCTTTGGCGGCGGCATGTCTTAGATGGCGCGCACCTTCTCTGAATCCAGAGAAATTCCCTTGGACGTGACAATAAATCCCAGTAATTTTCCACTTGATACTCCGAGGAATGATTTAGTCGGATTCATTTTCAGTTGGTGTTCTCGCATGATATCGAACATTGTCTTCAAATCTGTAAGATGATCACCCTTACATTGGCTTTTCACTGCTATGTCGTCAACGTAGCATTCTATCTTCTTACGCAAATGTTCGTGGAAGATGGTGTTCATTGCTCGTTGATAAGTTGCACCTGTATTTTTTAGGCCGAAGGGCATCACTGTGTAGCAATACACCCCCAACGGTGTTCTGAATGCAGTATGCTTTTCGTCTTCGGGATACATCTTGATTTGATTGTACCCAGAGAATCCATCCATGAAAGACATCCTTTCATATCTGCAGGTGTTTTCAATCATGACATCGGTAATAGGAAGTGGAAACTCGTCTTTTGGGCAAGCTGCGTTAAGGTCGCGGAAGTCGATGCATATACTTACCGTTTTTCTTAGGCACCGGGACAATGTTGGCCACCCAGTCCGGATGTTGCTCTTCCCTAACAAAACCTGAGTCTATAAGCTTTTTAACTTCTGACTCAATTGATTCCATGATTTCCGGATGAAACTTACGTTGTTGTTGTTTAACGGGTTTTGCATCCGGATCGATGTTAAGCCGATGCAAGGCAACCTTCGGGTCCAGGCCAGGCATATCTTCATAATTCCAAGCAAAGACATCTATATATTCTCGGATGAGAGATATAAGGTCCTCTTTTTCGGATGATGATAAGTCTTCGGCTATGAAAATGGGCTTAGGGTCATGTTCATCTCCCATGTTGACCTGGACCACTTTATCTTCAGTGGGTGGTTCGCGTTGTTCGAATCGCATATCCCACAAGATGTTGAGGCGTTTGATCTAGGGATCATTGGTTGATTCGATTAGCTCTTCATCACCTCCTGCATCTTCATGTGGGTGACTAGTTGAAACCATATTCACAGTCAGATTTTTAAAGAAAGGTCCGACACTGACATCAGACTCGTATGAAAATGTTCCGGATGAGTGGTCCTGACGCAGATAATTACTGATTTCGTTTTCTAAAGCAGGGGGAGTTGTAACGTAACCCACGCCCCTTCCGGTTTTTTGATAGTAATCCGGATGTTTTCCTTCAGGAGTGAGAGACATTCGGATCGGTGTTCGTCTTCCTTTCCCGAAGTTCAAACCCTATTTCTCATTAAAGTTATACCCCATTCGTTTCATTAAGTGTATAGAATTGGGTTCATGGTAATAGAATTGGGGAACTCCGTCATCTTCCTCTGAACTTCCTCATCTGAGTTGTTCAGGTTTGACCTTACCAAAACAGATCGGCTTCTGCCCTTTCCTTTTGGATGGGACTTTGAAGAAAGCCTTCTGTGCGTCTTCTATTTCTTCATCTGAAACGAAGGATGACTCGATTAGCAATGTGAGCAATGCCTCTGTGCACAGTATGTGCCATGGGTTGGTACCTGCATTAGGATCATTCTCTATTTGTTTATTTTTAGAGGACACATTAGACAAGTACGCCAAAATAAAATCTTCATTAATGCACCACTCGCCCTCGCTCGATACATTCTTATTACTCTCATCCTGGCCCATTACATCAAAGTTTAACTCCCATGGACAATCTTCTTCAGGATCTGGTTCGATATCAGCTTCATTGCCGCTGTCCCCATCTTCTTTCTCCTGGGATTCGAGGTAAAAGACGGAGTCGGTATGAAAGTTTTCAACTCCTCTGAAAGGATATTTCTCCGCAATCAGGGTTCGAAAATCTCCTTCATTATTGGCATATTTCATGACCTGATGTAGAGTAGATGGGACAATGCGGTTTGCATGTATCCATGGTCGTCCTAACAAAAGATTGTAGGACGTGTCCGCATCTATTATATAACAGGTCACTTCAGAGTTAAGGTCTACGATTTAACACCTGAGTTTGATCTTCCCCAGGGGCCGAGTGCTGTTTGCGTTGAACCCGAAGATGGTTGTCTGGGTGGTGTTCAGCCGATGCATAGGAATCCCTAAAACCTGCATGACCCTGTAAGGCATGATGCTGAGCGTTGAGCCCGGGTCAACTTGGACACGGCTGATTTCCGACGACCTAATGTACCCTGTGTAATATAAAGGTCTGTCATGCTGGTGTTTGACCTGCATATCTTCCTGAGTAAAGGATATGCAAGGTAGGCTTCTTGCCGCTTGCAGACATTGCAGACAAGGTTAGTCTTCAGAAGCTTCGGGAATTGGAGTGACTTGGGTGATGAAGCTCTCTGTATTCTTTAGGGCTTCGATCAGAGCTTCCTTGGTAGTTTTGGACAGCCTTAAGAGTTCATATAGGGTGATTCTGGCCGGTATGTTGGCCAACTGTGCCATAACATTGAACTGGAAGGGAGCGCTTGATTCTCCAGATTCCTGGTGGAGATTTTTGTTGAACCGGAGCTCCTTTTGTTTTTCTTTATCAACTGGCTTTCTCGGGATAGAACCCCCAGTGTCTTGGGGCTGTTCTTCCACCTCTTGAGTGTTCTGGCCGTAATCCCTCAAGTAAGCTTTTCCTGACCGAGTGCCAGGGTTATCTCCCGGGTATGCTGCCAGGACAATCCTCTCTTCTTCTGAATCAGTAAGTGGTTTGAGGTGGTCATCATTTTTAGTAACGGAGGGGCTAATCATGTTGGAAGACTTAGCCTTGCCTCCCTTCTTTTTGGACGAGGTGTTCATCCATTGTTGATCTCCAAGCAGGTCGGGGTGGACCCACATGATTTCCTCTTTTGGGGTAGTGAGGGGTACCAACCCCCTGTCTTTCTGACTATGCAAGTCAGCATTCTTCAAGTGCATTTCTCCCTTATGAATGGGAACAACGCCCTTATGAATGGGAACAACGCTATTTGCAGTGGTCACTGATGGGAAGTCGCCGAATTGGACCGCTAGCAAGTTGGTAGACACGGTCTTCTGCTCGGGCTTCAGAGTGAGCACGTTTGCATTTACCAGATTTTGTAGAATGTCTTTGAAGACGTAACATTTTCTGGTAGGATGTCCCAGGAATCTGTGATAACGACAATAGTTAGGGTCATCCACCTTCCCTGCTTCATCCGACTTCCTGATTTCAGGCAACTGCAGCTTATTGTTCTTTCGAAGCAATTGGAATAAGGTATCTACATGTTCCTCTTTAAATGAATACTGCTTGGGCGCTCTTTGTTGATTTGGCTCCTTGCCTTGCTTAGTAGGTGGTGGTACTCGCGTGTAGTCAGCTGCTAAAGTTTTTTTTCCCTTAGAGCGCTGGGCGTTGTGTTGATTGCGTTGTTGCTGCGGCTTGGGTTGTGGTTCTTCTTCAGCTTTAACTCGCGCCACTATCTCTTCAGCTTGTTCTCCTTATGAAACTAGTTGTCTCCAGGAGCGACACTCCGCTACCCCCATCTGAGCAAGGAGCTGGGTCTGCAAATTGTGCCTGCAAGTTTCAACTAAAGTTGATTGGGTCATACCTGACGGGCACCATACTGCCATGCTGCAGAATCTCTCAACATAGGTCTTGATGGACTCTCCTTTCTTTTGCTTAGTGGCGAGAAGAGTCGGGACTGAGACCTCTGTGTCGTCCTCGAAGAACCTGGCCAAGAATAGCCTTTCCAGGTCTACCCATTTCTGGATAGACCCGGCAGGCAATTTCATGAACCATTCAAAGGCAACTCCTTTGAGAGTGCCGATGAACAAGCGGGTCAGGATAGCGTCATTTGCTACCACATCTCCAGTCTGGGATTTGAAGTAGTAAATGTGCTGATTCGGCGATCCTGTGCCATCGAACGGTTGTAAGGTAGGGGCTTTAAATTTCGGTGGGTAGGGAGCTGTATCCCACTCGGCTAGATAAGGTCGCACGACCCCCTCTTCCCGGAGCTCGCTTCTATTGGCAATTGCATTGAGGCGAGCCTCCAATTCGTCCACCTTAGTAGATTGGAGATGCGGTTCTCTTTCTGTCTCCTTCTCGTTTTCAGAGGAGGATTCCAGGTTGTGAGTTTCACGATCTGAATGTTCAGTCGCTTTTTGCTTTCCCTTCGATGTGGTTCTTCGGGAAGATTCAGGTCTTTGGCCTTTTTCAGCAAGGAGCTGGGCCAACATATCCTTTACTTAGAGAAGTGTCTCCTGTTGTGCTTGGAGCATGACGTGATGTTCGTCGACTCTCTTAGCTAAGTCTTCATGGTTCCCTGTTGTGTAAGCATAGACTTCACGAGCTACAACAGAGCTGGAAGATTGGGATTCGGCTATTGCCGAGTGTTCATCATCAGAAGCGATCCCCTTGGCTAATCTTTGGTAGTTAACCACGCAAATGGCTCCTGTACGAGTCCGGGTGTATTGGTATACCCCTTCAAACTCTTCGTACCTTTCCCGAACAGTCGGGGAATGACTCCTTTGTGATTCTTCAGAACCGGGATTGGAAGCCTTACCTCTACCTATCACATTTATAGTGACTTCGCGGTATTCGGTCTCGGTCGTCTTCTTTCTATATCGGCGTTGTCGTTTGGCAGGACTGACAACGTTCGTCAACCTGTTGAATACAGACTACCGAGGTGCAGATGTGTAACAATGGCACTCTGAAAGGACTGCCGAGATAAGCCTCTCACATTGGCATGAGTGAGCTGCTTGTATTGCTGGTTTTCCTCTTGATAACAATTCCCGCAGATCAGGAACTTAGGAGGAAGTTTTCCCTGGGTGTAGAGGCGGAGATGGAACCCCCTGCCCTTGGGTGGATGAGATTGGTTCTTGTCGAACGTGGATTTTAAACCCACGCTGACTTTTTTGAACTTGACGGACCTCTTGATGATCGCGTTCTTGAAGAACAACGCGAGGGTCACGTTCTTGAAGAATAACGCGAGGGTCGCGTTTGGATTTATAAACGTTAGGCCGAGGCATTCGTTTAAATGATGAAACAGACCCCTGAGGGTCATGTTTGTGTTGAACGCGCCCCTGAGGGTCGCGTTTGGATGGTGAAACAGACTCTTGCGAGTCATGTTCTTTTTGAATGTGCACCTGAGGGCCGCGTTTATCTTTGGCAGCTTCCTTCTGAGGGCTACGTTTTGAAGAAACAACGCGCCACTCAGGGTCGCGTTTTAGCTGTATTAGCCGAGGCTCATAGTTTGGTTCATTACCGCGAAGCGAGCGTTCTGCTTTAGGAACGCTAGGCTCGGGTAAAATTTTAGAAACGCGATCTTCGCGTTAGGCCAATATTCGGCTTTCACGTAAGTGTGCTCGTCGTATGGATCTTCTCCGTCTGCAAGCGGCGTTCTTCTTGGCTTGTTTCAAAACCTTGGCAGCAGCGTCATTGACGTTTATAGAGCTCATCTCCTCTATAGGACGTTTATGGCCTGAAGCACGTCGTGCTGACGTGGATGTGGGATCTTCAACCAGCAGAGCCAGTTTGAGTTCCTGGCCGAAGGAGAGGGCTTTCTTCGGAGTTTCCACAACAGAGTTGATCTCTTTGGAGATCTTGCGGACATCGCGCTTAGCCTTGGGGCTCAGCGATCCAGAGGATAAGGCTTCCTCATATTTTGCTTGATCAAACTCTACGACGAGTGTTTCTACAGTCGTTCCCATGAGGTGGACGTCGGACTGCGCCACCACTTCTTCATCGGAAATGCTAGTCCCCAGCGGAGTTGCCATCTTTTGTATGTTGGAAAATTGCAATGAAGAGAATAAAAAAAAATTGACTTGTATTTCTTTGATTCCGATTACAACTTGGTTACAAAAGAGAAGAAAACGAATTTGGTTCTCTCCTTTGTTTAAAGCTGGGTTCTTCAAGGTAGCGATGGAGTGCCTCCTTCGATTGTTCGCGTCGAATTTGCTCTCCGTTGACGATCCGATCGTCTCTTATCTCGTGGGAACGATGAACTTCTATGGAAAGTTTTATATGTAACTCTTTAACGAGTTTAAGAACTCTGAATGAGTTAGAACTCTGTGAATAGAGTTGTTAGAACCGAAGATTCGGTTAATGACCAAGCAGATATTCTGTTGTTGAAGAATCCTTCAGATTTGATCTCCTGAACTTGATTCAAAAATCCTATCTCTAAGGATTTCGTCTCTCTTGCCTCTCTGTGCGGTTGAGATCCGAATCGCCTCCAAACCTGTGCGGTTTAGATGCTGAAGAAGCCCTTAGCTAACTCTTTCGTTCCAAAAAGCCAGCCCTTAACTCAGTTGAGTTTGTTGAGATTTTATAGGTGGATAAGAGGTTGTAACTGTCCTCTAAATCCGCTCCTAAGTGGGTGTGATTTTCTCAAATCGTGGGGAAACAGTTCTGAAACCGTTCGACTCGTATTTGAGCGAGTCAAACGCCCAATCTGGCGTTCAGAACCCAACGTCGCCTCTTAGAAATGAAACGCGAGGTTGGGTATTGGCTGAACATCAATGAACGCGAGGGTCACTCGCGTTTGGTTTGTTGTAGCTTGGAAACACGGGGGTCGCCTGCATTTCCGAAATTATGATGCGGGGATGACTTCCGCGTTTCAGAAGGGGTTAGTTGATCTATAACCTACAGGGCGTTGCAAGGACCGTTGTTCCGTAATCCTAGCTTTAGCTATTATGAGGTGTGAAAGTCGTCAGATTGTAACTTTCACTGTAGATTGTGAAGACTGCTGAATAGAGTTTTCATCAGCTGTCGGAAGCGTCGTTGAATTGTAACTCTTCTTGATCTATGTGAAAAGTCCTCTATTTGCAGCTTTCGTTTGTTGGAACTTGACGGGAATCAATCATCCATAGTGACTTTTAGACGAATATTTGCCCACAGCTCTCTACCAAGTAACTCACCAACTAAGTCCAACCTTTTATTTCTGAAATCATTACACTGCTCATCAGCATCTCTAATAGTTGCTAATATAATATTGGTCATGTTATTATCGCAACCATCAAGATCAATCATCTCAAACATGAGGTCGTGTTTGTAGCGATTATAATGCTCCGGATGTAATGATTTAGAAATCTCTTCTGTTTTGCTTGTAAGGATGAATTCTGCTTCTTGATTTGAAGGAACCATTGCCTTATAATCTTGTGGGGATTAGCTATCCATTGTGATTTTTAGACAGCCTACAGTCACCCATCCTAGAATTTCTCCAGGCCAAGCACGCTTAACTTTGGAGTTTCTAAGAGTTGGGTTCCCGAAAAGAAGATGCATCTTGGTGGTATGAGTATTCTAATCAAATCTATCAATACTAATCACATCACCCTCTCAAGGGTTGGGGTATATTACATACTCCCCCACTTAAACTCACAACGTCCTCGTTGTGCCAAATCATATCATCCAAGACCGTACCATCCGTGTGAGACTCTAGAGGTGGCTCCTACGGTCTCAAGAGGTGGCTCCCGCCCTCTCGACATAGCACTTTGCGCCGCATAGCACTTAGCTCTCACAATTCCGATTGGCTTTGCTCTGATACCATTTGTAACGCCCCGCCCCGGAATCCCGGAGTCGGTGCACTATTAGATCTGATGGACTGGCCTCACAAACCACCATATGTTTTTTCAGCACGTTTTGTCCTCACTCACGCGCTCCCTGGAAAACTTCCCAGGGGGTCACCCATCCTAGAATTTCTCCAGGCCAAGCACGCTTAACTTTGGAGTTTCTAAGAGTTGGGTTCCCGAAAAGAAGATGCATCTTGGTGGTATGATCATTCTAATCAAATCTATCAATACTAATCACATCACCCTCTCAAGGGTTAGGGTATTACATAAAACTATGTAATACCCTAACCCTCGACGGGGCGTTACATTAAGACACAATCTATATAACTGCTCAACAACCCACGTTCTCTCTCTCTCCTAAAAACCAACAGAACCTCCCCTCTTCAGGAACTACGAACCTACAACCTAGGACATCAAATCTCCTCCATTTTTCTTCAAAATTTCTCCAAAGTCTTTGAATTTATGAGGTATTTCATTTCCTATAGTCAACTACACCATCTACTGGTTGACTATTTTCATCTTCTAGGGCAATCTACAGATTTGGGTAAGTTTTCTACTAGATCTTTTCAATTTCCTTACTGAAATCATGTCTAGGTCTAAGAGATCTAAGTCAAATCCTTCAAATATTGTTGATGACTACTCTATATACTTGAAAGATCCTAAATTGATTGAGGAATTTAAAAATATCTCAAATTTTGAGATTCTACCGGGTCGTTTTGTCAAATTTGAGGATTTCATCACACATAATTTTAGTTTATATTTTAAAAGTGTTGGACTACTAGAGTTGTTTTCATCTGAAAATCGAAAACCCTATTATCCTATCTTAGTTCAACTGTTTTACACAAATATAACTCGTCTTGAAATGATAAATAACATTGAAAATCTCTCCACACTTGTTAAGGGAATTGACATTGAATTACCCCAAAATCCCTTGGGAAAATTCTCAATATCCTTTATAAAGGTGTAGATCTACGTAGTGTCAAGATGAAAGATCAAAACTTGCTTTCCAATCAAATTTTACTCCCTGGTCAAAGACTTCCCTTCCAACATTCGAATAAACTTTGGCCAATTCCTCGTTTTATTTCAAGGATCCTTGTGTATGACATATTTTCTAAAACCGGGAGTTTCCATTTTCTTTCTCAAGATCTAGCATGGGCCTTATATTCTATAATAGCAAATATCCAAGTCAATTGAGCTCAAGTTATATTTGATAATTTTTTAGTTATACCTAGAGGATTTCTTCCATATGGTGCCTTCTTAACAAAAATTTTTGAAAAATTCCATATTGATCTTGAATCTGAAAATTCAGTGATTCGATCGGTTGAACTCTTTGACTCTAATGCTCTTACAAGGATGAAACTGACAAACTTTCAACTTCTTGAAACTAATCCTCAAGATGAACCACACTCACCTCATGCACCAAACCCTCAAGATATTTCTCAATCCTCACATCAAGCACCTCCTTCTTCTAGCCAAACATCTCCTCCAATGCAAATAGACCCATCTTGTTTCTCGAATGCACAGTACAACACACTTTCTGCATGCATCCTCAATCTAGAGACTAGTCAACAAGCAATCCATGCTAAAAATTCATTCATTTTGAGCAATCAGGATGAGATAAAGAAGATGTTGCAAGACTTTATTATCACATTTGATTCGTATTTTCAAGGACCTCCACCTCCTCCAGGTCCTTTATTTATAGAAGCATGTATTTCATCTCATTATGTAGTAGTTAATGTTTGTGTCAAAAACTATGTCGTAAGCTGCTTTGTTTGTTTAAGACTTTTGTATTTTATTTGAAAAATTGTATTATGTAATATCACACTATGTTTGTTTAATATCATACTATGTTTGTTTACTATGTGTGCTTAATGCATTATGTTTCACATGTCATGTTTATCTAGAGTATTATATCTTTAAAATGCAGATTGTGACGATGGAAGTGATCGAAATATTAATTTTTATCGCAAGTCTTTGTTTATCTATTTGGATGGGTGAATTCATGGACTACGTTCACAATTTGTATGACTTATTTGAAGTCTTAGCTTATGAAGATGAAATTCTTGCATGTTTAAAATAATATTTATTTCTTTTTATTAATGACAAAGGGGGAGATATACTGCAAGATACTATGATACATATGACTCTAATATACTTTAATGCAAGGGGGAGTAAGTATATAATGTTTATAACGTTTTTATTTTTGTGATATACTTACTAGTGCTTAAATTATTTGTCATCATAAAAAAGGGGGAGAATATTAGATATACTGTCCCCAAGATATAATTTTGATGATAACAATTTATTTACTATATGTATTATATATATGCACTAACATATCAATACAGATAACAACATCTAATATTCTCAAGATATGTGAACTACGTGCAGGATGAGTTCAAGGCAACAAGACAAGCAAAGAAGAAGATGTGCTTCGTAAATTTGTAATTTTACATTTTCTTTACTTAAAATTTTTGTACAAGCCTTGATCACTGATAACACACATACACACATATAGTATTTAGAACACACTAACACATGTTTAGTGTGTGGTTAACTAAAGAAATCTTCTAAGTTAACCATTAGAGTTTATAGATAAATAATGAGTCTAAAAACATATCATGTATCTCATATCTATGTGTTAGTAGTCAACTAATACCCTTAGTAGTCGACTACTCAAGCCTTGGTCAAAATTACATAATCTATGTTTTTACAGATTAGTCGACTACTAGACTTAATAGTCGACTAATCATTATCAGTTCAAATTTATAAAAACTATGATTTTATAGATTAGTCGACTACTAGGCTTTATAGTCGACTACTCAATGTCAGTTCAAAATTACAAAAACTTTAGTCTTACAAATTAGTCGACTAATACATTTAGTAGTCACTACTAAATAGTTTTCTGACTTCACAGAGTCTAAACAGACTCAGTTTAGTCGACTACTAAGACTAGTAGTCGACTACAGATATAGTTTTTTTGACTATTTGATTTTTGAATAAGTGAACGTTTATAGCCATTTTAAAATGTTAATTGGGTTTAAAATTCAAGTTTTTCAGATGCTATAAATAGATGTTAACTTCAGAATTTGCCAACTAATATTTAGATCTAAAAGTTTTCTTGATTCAAATTTTTATTCTAAGTGTTAAGAAAAGAAAAGTTCTAAAAGTGCCTTTGTTCCCATCATTCTAAAAGATTGTTTAGGCATTATTCAAAGAGTAAAAAAAACTTAAGCCACTGCTACACTTTACTAACACTTCAAGGCTTATCGGAATTTGTGTTCTTTCTTCAAAGAAGATTTCTCTCGAGTGTGAGAGAAGATCTTTTGGTTTAGAGATTGTTTGCAATTTTCAGGGACTTGCAAATTAGTCACGTTTGGTTTGATTTTGTAATAGTTTTCAAAATCAAAGTGAAAATCTCAAGTGGGATTTGCTTGGGGACTGGATTGTTGGGTCCTCTTTTTTTATAATGATTTTACAAACAATTTACAACTAATATTGTTTTCAGTATTTTGTTTTGTGTTGTTTAGTATATACAGGAAATCGAGCTAAACAAGATATCTTGAATCTATGCATATCAAGTCATTCAATCAAAGTCTAAGCTTCAGGAGATTCTTTTCTGGTATACTTAGTATAGATCATATAATGTGTGTTAATTCCATAAGCTCAAATATACACACACATTTCATTTGTGAATTTTCGCAAAGATAAGTGTTTTTATGCAAAATATCTTCAAATATGTTTTGGACTATACCAACCATAATAACATCTTTTATTGGGCCCATAAAAACATTACACAAGTTTTCAGAACTTGATTTGAGCTAAAATGTCAAAATGAACATATTTGAAAACATGTATTTTGAGCACTTTTGTAATTTTCTGAGATTTCACAAATGCTAATATAAATTTGAAAATTTCTTTTTCCAACATGTTCATATTTATATTTATAAATTTTTCCCAAAGTTTTATATTTTTTGAAATTTATTTGCTATTTTTTTATTAAGCCTTGAAACTCAACTTGAAAAATGGTTTTAGGCTGATAACCTGTTATCAGTTGACTAAAGAATATACATGCAATCTTTAAAAGTTTTTGTTCTGTTTTGGTCGACTGACCAGTCGACTGATGATCCTTCAGTTAACTGATAAAGATAGTCAGTCGACTGATGAGCTGTCTGATGCCTATAATGGTCAGCTCATCAGTCGACTGATGATTTCCGTCAGTCGACTGATAAGCCATCACGACTATATTTTCAACCTTGGTTATTTTTTTATTTTTGCTGGCTTTTCTTGGGTTTGACACTCCACACAACAACCACCACTATTCGATGGATCAAATTACAACTACTAAAAATGTCGGATGAAGATCTACCTTTAATCACATGGCTATGATCTTTGGAACATTGTTGAGACTGAATTCACAAAGCCAACCACTCCATACACCGAATGGACACTTGCATAAAGGAGAAATGTGAATATGGACTCCAAGGCAATGAATGCGCTATTTTGTACTCTGGACAAGAACGAGTTCAATTGCGTATCTACCTCAATATCTGCACATCAAATTTGGTATACTCTTGAGGTAACACATGAAGGAACTAACAAGATTAAAGAATCAAAATTTTCTGTTCTTGTTCAAAGGTTCGTGCCTTGGTTTTACATCCTATATAAACCCCTATTGTTCTCATCAGAACATCTATCTAAGAGGGTTTTTAACAAGAGTTTGAAAGTGTTTTTAAAGTTCGTTTAAAAGTTTCTAAGTTTGAGTTTACAAAGAGGAAGCTTGCATTTTCAATTGAGGAATTCATCCTGAATCTTCTTCAACCTCTATTGTGTTTATAGAGAAGTTTTCCTAACTCTTTTCTCTAGCAATTTGTTTTTGATTTTCATGTTATCATCATTGCTAGTTTTGCTAATTGAGTTAGATTTCGTTTATACTCTTTTTATCACACACCCTATTTGAGCTTATAGGATTTCATACATTATATATTGGGTTGTTAGATTGTGATATTGTGAGAGTGAGCTTACATTGAGTTCTCATCCATATTAGAGAATATTTTATTTTAATTGAGCTTCATTGTGAGTTGCACATTGTATTATACTTGGACACAGAGAGAAGTGGTTGGTGAGAAACGGGGTCGGTTCTAAGAGGAGTGGCGTCGGTAGTAAACCCTAGGGAGATGTAGTAAATCCTAGCAATTAAGGAAGATGATACGGGCTAGGCTAACACATAGAGGGTGTGAAGTGTTTTTACAAGTGTAGGCTGTCTAAAAATCACAACAGTTAGCTTTTCCCCATCAAACATCAACAATGGAGGTTACAATTCAACAACTTCCAGAAGGCTACAATTTAAAGACTTTCATGTAGATCGATGAATGTTACAAATCAACGACCTTCATGACAACCAATGAAAGCTCTGACCAATGGTCTTCACAACCAATAATGAGAGTTGCAATTTGACGACTCTCACATTTCAAAGAGCTAAAGCAAAGATTACAAAACAACGATCGTCACGACGCTCTGACAGAAGAGATTACAAGTTAACAATCTCTTCAATCCAAGATGCAGGACTCATCCCTGCATCCCAGAGGTGAAGCACAAGTAGCCTCATTCCAGAGTCAAAGCTATGCAAATGCATCTCCTAAATGCTGCAAACGCAGCTTCCATTTGCTGCCAAACGTAGCTCCTAAATGCTAAAAAATACAGCTTCCAACCGCTGCCAAACGCAGCATCTAACCGCTGCCAAACGTAGCATCTAACCGCTGCCAAACGCAGCATCTAACTGCTACCAACGCAGCTTCTAACTGCTACCAACGCAGGTTCTATCTGTTGCCCAATGCAGCTTGCAAACACAACGTTTAAACGTAGATTTCATTCCAAAATGCAGAACCTGCATTTGACTCGTTCAAACACGAGTTGAACGGTTCCAGAAACTGTTTTCTCCCCATGATCTGAGGGATTTACACCCCGACTTAGGAGCGGATTAAGGAGGCAGTTACACCCTATTCAGTCCTACTTAGGAGTGAATTAAGAGGGCGGTTACGCCCCTTAATCCCCTATAAATAACTAAAAAATCAGTTTAGTTGAGGGCTCTTATCCTTCTCCTGGGCAAGAAAGAAGAGATCCTGAGGCTGGAGTTTTGGAGGAGGGGGAGATATCTTTGGATCTTTGAGAATTTTGGAGATCTAGAGATCAGCTTCTTCGGATCATCTTCTCGACAACAGATTCTTAGAGCTATCTTCGTGCTTGGCTTGTCTAACCAATTACGGTTAAGATCAATCAACTCTTTTACAAGAGTTTAAACTCGCTCTGAGTTATCAACTAGTTTAGAATTTTGAACTTACCATGCAAGTCCTCCACAGCGTCAAATCGTGAGGAGAAGATACCGTTCTAGTGAAACAAGACTTTCGGATCGTCAACGAGAAGCAAACTCGACACAAGCATTCGAGGGAGACATCTCATCGCTACCGTGAAGAACCCAAATTTAAACAAATGGGAGAATTCAGATCAATTATCTTCTCTTTTATAATCAAAAATCCAAATTGTAATTAAGATTGAGATAATACAATTCAAATTTTTTTTATTTTATTTACTACAAATTTCCAACCAAACAACAAGTGTGTAAGTTGTAAAGTTTTTGGTGAACTAGAAACCATATTGTGAGGTGTAAACATTATTCGGGTGAGCGTAGAAAACCCAGTTATGATAGTGGAGATCTCCTCGAGGTGAGGAGCGTAGACGTAGGTTAAGTGGTTGACCGAACTCCGTAATCATATCGTATAATTGCATTGTTTATTTGCGCACTATCACACTTGTTTGTTTACTCTTGTTCGTATATCCTTGCATATATCTCATTGAATATCTACATTGTTAGGATATATTTGTTAATAAGTTTTAATCGGTATTAATATCTAATAAGATTAGCAATAACCCTATTTACCCCCTCCCCCTCTAGGGTACTTTCATGGATGTATACCCGGGGTGGTGGAACCAGTATAAAAGCTCTTGTTTGTGATTGTTAAATTTCTGTGATTTTTGTTATTGTTCTTGCAATTTATAACTCATCTTGCAAATTTTTTTTTAAATCAATACTATTCACCCCCTCCCCCCCCTAGTATTTAGTGTGTTCTTCCGTAGATCCTACAATGAAGGCATTAACCCCCCATTATGGATCGATTTAGGGGGTCAGTTAGACCATATAAACCCTATAAATAGCTGTGTTTACAGCGAAAAAGGGTTGGAACCCTTGGAGCTCGATTAAGGCTTTGGAGAGCTTTTGCCTTGGCTTTTGAACCGTGTTTTGGTTGAAGAACTGTGAGATCAGTTATTCTCCTATTTCAGCTAAAAGGGATTAAATATCCTTTCTAAAATTAACTCTCTTATAGAGTTCTTAAACTCGTTTAGAGTTATAAACTTTCATCGCAAGTT
Source organism: Asparagus kiusianus (assembly GCA_022839385.1). Taxonomy (NCBI): domain Eukaryota; kingdom Viridiplantae; phylum Streptophyta; class Magnoliopsida; order Asparagales; family Asparagaceae; genus Asparagus; species Asparagus kiusianus. The sequence continues at coordinate 1,232,035 of BQKN01000093.1, forward strand.
TTTTCCGATGTTAAGTCAAGAGAAATAGCCAATGTTCCATGAAACGAAGTGCTCGAATCGTCAACGGGATACAAGATTCAAACTCCTATCGTCACCGAGAAGAACCCAGCTTTAAACAAAGGGAAAGATTTCCGTTGATCTTTCTCTCTTTTGTAGATCGAAAAACTGATAAAGAAGAATTATAATTTCTTTTTCTAAGTCAGTTGGAGAGAGATTACTGTGAGAAATTGTATTCATTCTTTTTCTAAGTCAGTTAGGAAGATTAATACAAATTCGTTTATTATCATTTCTTCTTTAAAATTTTCCCACAAATAAAAGATAGCGACTCTGCTAGCTTTTTCGATGATGAAGAAGTGTTGGCGTAATCTAACACTGACCTCACTTGGACTACAGTCGAAACTCTCACCATGGAGTTTGACCAAGCGAAGTAGGGGGGGGAGAGAAGGAAAGGAGGAGATAATGGCGAGGCAGTCATGAAGTGGTTAGGAAAGAGAGAAAGGAGAAGAGGAAGGAGGAGCATATGAGGTTTTTAGTGGGTAGAAAGGGTAAATTTGGAAACATAGGCAAAATACAATATTTGGGGCCAATACATATTAGAAACAATACGGGGGGTAGTGCACATCAATTTTTATTTCTGGGGCCAAGACACAATTTTTCATTTTCTTTTGTTGTTTATTTGTAGCAGCTGTTACGTTTTATGTGTGATTTATTTTTATTCTTTTGGATGGTTTAGTAGTGCATCGAAGTTATTGCTCACCTTTTAGCTCAAAAAATTGTGTGCTAGGATGAATGATTCTTGTACCATATCAATATTAATGTTATCACACTAAAATGAAAAATTAAGGTGAAAATGTATATCATTTCGAAGAAAAAGCTGAAAATGGATAGAAGAACATCTTGTCATCTATAAATTACGAATAAGAAAAGCTAACTTTCTTCTATATTAAGTAAATTATATTATTTACTTACAAAATAAATAGTATTATATGTTCTCAGAGCTTATGAAAAAAATTAAGGACATTGTAATAGTGAACAAAGTTGTGTATGGAAGAAAGTCTTTGTAATGTAAGAAAAAATATTGTTATAGAAAGAAAGTCTTCGTAATGTAAGGGGGGAAAGCTAACTTGTGTCTCACATTTATCTACACCCTGAGTCTTCTTCTAAGGTAAAAAAAGCTAACTCTTGTGTCTCACATTTATTACAAACTGAGTCTCCATCCAACTTCATTATTCAAGAACCTTTGTATCCTTCTATTTCACTTTAAAACATTGACAACTTGGCACTAACTGACACAATATCCAATTTTTATTTATATTTTCAAATATAAACTATCAGTTTTGATCTGTAAATGAATTTGACTATTGAATGTTTCTTCCTTCTTTTCTTGACCATCCAATTCCCTTGACCTCTCCAACTTCACCTGTAAACATTAATTTAGCTCCAGTTCTGTTTGACAAAAGTCAGTAAGTTCCCACTCAAATTCTCTTCAAACCTCATCACTTCTCCCTCTATATATATTGCACCATTTCAATGCACATTTCATTCACTAAGCCAAAACCTTAGCCTCAAAAGAAATTATCCCAATCTCTTCTTCTCTCCTTAATTAATTTTACCCAAAGAAAAGAAAGATGTCATCGTCACAGACCATCGAGAGCCACCGTTCAGCTGCTGAGATCTACCATGGGGATGCTGAGTGCAAGAAGAAGATTGTCCAGCTTTTGACAGAGCTCTGCCTTCCCAAGGGCTTGTTCCCTATGGAGGATATCGAAGAATTTGGCTACAACCGTGCATCTGGATTTGTGTGGATAACTCAGAAGAAGAGTAAGAATCATACTTTCAAAAAGGTAAAGCGTCAGGTTTCATATGCGACTGAGGTGACCGCATTAGTTGAGCCTCGCAAGATGAAGAAGATGACCGGAGTGAAAACCAAGGAGCTTCTGCTGTGGCTCTCCGTTGTTGAGATGTATTTTGAGACTCCTTCCTCTGAGAAGCTCACCTTCAAAACTGGAACCGGACCGTCTGATAGCTTCGATGCATCAGCTTTTGAACTTGAGTGAAGGAGAGAATGAGCAAGGAATTTCTACCCTCTAGCTTGAATATATCTTTGTGCTGTTGTTTTTTACTTTGGAAGTCAGTGCTGTTCTTCGTGTTAAATTAATGATAAATAAGAATTGTTGTGTGTAAAATAAATTATCCCTCCTTGTTGCTTTTGTCCTCTGTTTTAATTATTAAGATCTTAACGGAGGAGCTGTGTCGGTGATTCATGAAGTGATCTAAGTATCTAGAAATGTACTTAATTACACCATGATTCATGAATTTATTCCACTAAATTTCTTATTTATCAGTCTTCAAACCACCCAAGATAAGTAAAGTTTAAAATCCAGGTTCCTATTTCTCTATTTCTTTTTCAATTTTTGAACCCTATTTCCTTGACTCTGTCACCTTTCTCTTCTTTTTCCTACATCACTTCTCTAAATTAGTCACTATTCTCCCCTTTTTACCTCTTTTTCTCTTCTTCGTATCTTTAGACAATATCCACAGCTCTACCATCTCTTTCAGTTTTAACACATTTTAATGGAAATTGAGTTTGATATTCTTCAAGAGAGAGAAGTTTCGGATTCAATTTTGATCATAACCAATACAAATCAACACCTCTTCTCCTTTACACATGACTAGTTGACTTTTGAAGCTTACCCATGATCTAAAAATTAAGTATCTTTTACAAGTACCAAAATTTTCCATCTTTGCCTTTATTTTAAAGAAAATTGGGCCAATAAAGTTGTAAGACTTGTTCAAACTTTGGAAGAGAAACTTAGAGCAATGTGTTGTACGCAGAAGCCAATTGTTGTGCTTCGAGGAATCAAACCAAACGCCTAGAAAGAAGACCAAACAAACCAAAATAACGGCACAAACACAAATACACCAATTTTATGTGGTTTGGTAAGTTGCCTACGTCCACGGAGCAAGAAGATGATGAGTTTTTTACTAATAGAGAAGAAGAGTACAAACTGAGATTATAAATTACTCAAACTCACCAATTAATCTCACCAACAAAGCTCTTAATCTCTCAAACAAAACCCTAACTAATAGCTCTAGAAAATACCTCTTTTCTGTGCTCCAAATATCCCCTCAACCCCTCGAAAACTCAATCAATACGATCGGAAACCCTAAACAAATCGTGTTTCTATTTATATTAAATAGAAATCCCAAACAGTGCAGGAAACCGAAGTAGGCCCAGACCCAACTCGCAGTCGACCGTTGAGATCGTCGCGGTCGACTGCGACCTGTGTTGAAGTCTTCCCTATGTTGTGCACATTTGCGGTCAACCGCGACGAACTCGGTGGTCGACCGGACAATACTCAAAATGTTCCCAGCTACAAATTTCCTGAACCTCATCAATGTGTTCGTCGTTTCTACAATTCTCCACCTCGACGAAGTTTTTCCAAAACTAAGCCAATACCAACCGAACCAAATGTCTCACTTGTTACGTCCAGTACAAATTGAAATTATTCAGGACAACGGACTCAATCCATAACAAGTCGGGAATCCAAATGAATGCGAACAAACTCCAAAACGTCGGTATCAACCCATCAAATCGGCTGCATCAAAACTGACTGCCTACGTATCTTTTTGCCCAAGGAATCAAGCCTCACGTAGTTCACCTAATGTCCACCAAAGACCCTCAATCTAATAGAAGAGTTCTGAACCCTTCTCCAATATCACCAACGAATCTGTACCTGATAGCACTCCCAATGGCCCCAAAGTAAGACAAACCAAACACTTCCACCTGAGGTGAACCAACAATCATATCAAAATCCAAACTATGTCCACCAGTTGTATTCAAATCAACCAACTCATCATCTGCATCCAAATCAACATGATCCCCAAACTATGTCACCACAGCTGGAATCTCAAATGATTTAATATGATCTGGAGTATGTGGAGTAATCTCCACTCAATATGGAGTAGCATTACCCTCCACCCTCTTCGATATCCCCCTCCACCCGTTGTGATATCCCAACGATCTGATCAACATTCTCTACCTACCGAGAGTCAAATGTGATATACCTGCTCAGAACAAAATCAGAGACCCTCACCTGATAACCAAATGACATCTGAATCACAAATGTTCACTCGGATCAAATCTCACATCTTAGATGTGACCATATGTTGGGCGACCAAACATCCGAAACAACCTAATATCTGAAGCAGCTCCACCAGATCTAAAATCTCTAAACGCAGCAGTCGGAAATCTATGACTAAAATGACCTAAATATGTCTTAGCCCGAACACCAAAACCAATGCTCGACATCAAACGTCGATCCTCCTCCAGTAAGGAACGTCCCATCAAAAATGTCATCTCATCTCGTCGCTCCAATGTTTCCTCTCTAATAAAGTGTCTTAAACTGCCATGAGCTCGGCACAAATACAGAAAAGAACCCCTACCAAAAACAGAAAGTCGTGTTACCTTTCCACTAATACACTTCCTCCACCTGTTGTTCACCCGAGAAGTTTTTTATTCCTGTTCATTTAAATAGTTACTATAAAATTCCTTTGTTATTAGTTTCTGTTAAAAAAATTACTGTTCACTAATTGTTTAGTTTACTTTTGATAAAAAAAATATAAAAAATAATTATTGCATTTATTATCTTTTGCTAGTTTACAATTCTAGTGCATATCCAAAGTCATAATCCTCAAAGTTTCTAGTTGAGTGGTATTGCCAAAACATTTATTCTTTCAGATACCAAATACCTAGACTAGTAAACTCAAATTGGACTTATGGCTAACCCTGATCACTCCAAAAGTGTCAAATCTGAAAAATTCACCTATGTTAATTATAAATGGTGGGCTAATCAGATGTGATATTGGCTTATCACATTAGGTCTCTTGTCTGCTATAGACATTCCCGAGTCTTCAACTAGCGGTTCTCAACCCTTGACTCCTGATCCTGAACAACCTGTTCCTTTCACTTCTGGTTCTGGTGTTAGCTCTTTTCTAGTTCTATGAAACCAGAAGAAAGTAACTATCATTGTTGTCATAGGATTCTTAGTGCACTTACGGACAACCTCTATGACATTTATTATTAGTTCAAAAGTGCTAAAGACCTATGGAATGCTCTTGAAGCAGAATACGGCTATGATGATGCCGGAATACTGCTTTTCACCTCCTCTTCCTTCAATAAGTTCATAATGGTTGATGACAAACTCATTAATGAACAAATCCATGAATTCCAAGATTTCCTTCGTCACCTTCAATCTAAAGGAAACTCTTTCACTGATGACTTCAAAGTTTCCTGTTTGATTGATAAACTCCCTCCCTCCTGGTCTAGATTTGCTGGAGATCTCCGACACAAGCAAGGAGATCTAACCTTAACCTAATCCCTCAAGGCTATTCGTATTGAAGACCAGCATAGGCAAAATTTCAAAACCAAGACCGAATCAAAAGCTAAAGTAAACTTGGTAGAGGATAAGCCTAAATCTAGGAATTTCAAACCCAAAGGGAATAAATTCAAGAAAAACCAGCAATCCTTCAACAAATCTTCCAGCCATAAATCTGATGGAAAGTTCTGCTATGTCTGTGGTAGAACCAACCTCATGGCTCTCAACTGTTTCTTTAGGAAGAAGGAATCGGCTAAACATGCTCCTAAAGGAAATGGATCCAACAAAGTTAATATGATTGAAGAGAATCCAACTTCCTTCGGGTTAGCCTCTTCATCCTATCTTGTAAATTCCCTTACTTCTTCCACTGATTGGTACTTAGATTCCGGAGCTAATATCCATGTTTGCAATAATCGCTCTTGGTTTTCTACTTACCAGGAATCACGTGGAGGAAGCATAAGCTTAGCAGATGACTCCACCAAACAAATAATAGGAAGTGGATGCATAGAGCTCACCATGACCTCTGGGAAAGCTCTGAATCTACAAGGTGCTCATCATGTTCTTTCTCTCTGTTGAAACCTGATCAGTGAATCTCTTCTCGTTAGAGCTGGCTATAGGATTGTAAAAGAATCCAATAAATTTGTGATTACAAAGGACAATGTATTCATAGGAAAGGGTTTTACTTGTAATGGTCTTTTCAAACTCAATGTAATCAATTCCAGTTCTAATAAAATTTCTGAGTCTTCTGTTGCACAAATTGTTGAATCTTGTGATGTCTGGCATGGACGACTTGGACATGTCAATTTTCAAACTTTATAGTAAATGATCAAATTGAATCTTATTCCTAAATCCTCTTTTGACCTCTCATCCAAGTGTGAGATTGGTGCTCAAGGGAAACACACTAAAAAAACCCTTCAAGTCTATAACTAGAAAATCTGAACCCCTCGAATTAATTCATAATGATGTGTGTGACTCGAACCGAGTTCTCACCCGAGGGGGTAGGAGATATTTTGTAACATTTATAGACGATCACTCCAGATATTGTTACACTTATCTTCTCAGAACTAAAGATAAAGTTTTAGATAGGTTTAAGGTGTTTAAAGTTGAAGCTGAGAACTAAGTTGACAGAAAGATTAAAATTCTAAGATCTGATCGGGGGGGAGTATACCTCAAATGATATGGCTGAATATTGCCAAGAACATGGCATTATTCATGAGGTAACTGCTTCTTATATACCACAGTCCAACGGGGTAGCTGAATGAAAGAACAGAACCCTTATAGACATGGTAAAATGTATGTTGCTCAATTCAGGAGTACCTAAAAATCTCTGGGGTGAAGCTATTCTCTCTGCTTGTTTCATTCTTTATAGGATTCCCCAAAAATATTCTGATATAACTCCTTATGAATATTAGAATGGGAGATCTCCTAATCTGAACTTCTTTCGGATTTAGGGTTGCTTGGCTAAGGTAGTTATTCCCGAACCTAAGAAGAGGAAAATTGGTTCCAAAACTGTTGATGCTACTTTCATTGGATATGCACTAGATAGCAATGTTAATAGATTTCTAGTCATTAACTCTAAAATTAGTGACATATCCAACAATACTATCATTGAAGCTAGAGATGCCGTCTTTTTTGAAAATATCTTTCCTTTCAAATCCAAAATCTTAGAAAATCTTAGTTCATCTCTTCCTTCTGATTTACCATCTTCCAATTCTTCTCAGCCTTTTGATATTAAACCTCGAAGAAGCAAAAGAGGTAGAATTCAAAAAGACTTTGGAGGAGACTTCTTTACTTTTTTGGTTGAAGGTGATCCTAGCTCATTTGAAGAAGCAATGGATTAAGCTGAATCTCCTTTCTAGAAAGAAGCTATTGATAATAATATTAAATCTATCATAGAAAACCATACTTGGATACTCACCGACTTACCTCCAGATTGTAAACCTGTTGGTTGTAAGTGGATATTCAAGAAGAAACTTAGAGCTGATGGTTCTATAGATAAATTTAAAGCTAGATTAGTAGCCAAAGGCTATACTCAACAAAATGACATTGATTAATTTGATACATATTCTCCTGTAGCCCGAATCTTAATTATCTGAGTATTATAGCCTTTGCTGCTATCCACAAGCTGATCATAGATCAGATGAATGTCAAGACTGCTTTCCTGAATGGTGATTTAGATAAAGAGATCTATATGCACTAACCTGAAGGCTTCATTGCCAAGGGTCAGGAAAACAAAGTCTGCAAACTTATTAAATCTCTGTATGGTCTTAAACAAGCTCCTAAACAATGGCACCAGAAATTTGACAGAGTCATTGCTAATTATAGTTTCACAATGAATGAACACGACAAATGTGTTTATTCAAAAGTGATAAACAATGACTATGTCATCCTCTGTCTCTATGTTGATGATATTCTTATCTTTGGAACAACTCTTGAACTAATTTTAAAAGTCAAGGATTATCTTTCCAAGAAATTTGATATAAAAGACTTAGGTCTTCCTGATATGATACTTGGAATGAAAATCTCTAAAGACACTAGAGGAATATCTTTGAGTCTTTCTCACAGTATTGAGAAAATACTGATCAAATTCAACTATCATAACTCTAAACCTGTTTCCATACCTTATGATTCTTCTATATCCTTGAAGAAGAATGAAGGTGAACCTGTATCCCAACTAAAATATTCTCAGATGATTGGATCTCTTCTATACATATCAAACCGAACCAGACCCGATATAGTTTATGCTATAGGGAGACTGAGTCGGTATACCAGTAACCCTAACGTAGATTATTGGTCTGCCCTGGAGAGAGCATTCAAATACTTGAAAGTGACAGTTGACTATTACTTGACTTACACTGGATACTCTAATGCTATTGAAGGGTATAGTGACGCTAATTGGGTCACAGATTCTAATAGTGTAAAGTCCACATCTGGATATGTATTTTTTTGGTGGTGATGCTGTATCCTGGAAATCATGTAAGCAAACAGTAATTACCAGGAGCACCATGGAATTTGAGTTGGTTGCTCTTGATACCACTTGCACAGAAGCAGAATGGTTAAAAGATCTACTTTCTGAACTTCCTTTGGTCCCTAAACCCTTTCCTCCAATTTCCATTTATTCTGATTCTAGATCTACCATAGAGCTTTTAAAGCAAGTGCATATAAATAAAAAACTAAACAGACATATTCAAATAAGATATAAATCTATACAACGCCTGATAGGCAAAGTTGTGATCTTGGACTTTGTAAAGTCTGAGAAAAATCTTGCTGCCCTTTTGACTAAGGGATTATCCAGGAGTGTGGTTTTGGATTCATCGAGGGAGGTGGGGTTAAGCCCATAAGGGAGGTCACTGACAGTGGTAACCCTACCCTTATTTGGAGACTTAGTCCCGATGTTGGTTCAATGTGGTAGAAACAAGCAGGACTAGTAACACTCGTGTGGAGTATCGACCCAGATATATTCATATATCACTATGTAGCTTGTGCTACTACCCCTTCTCTATGATGATGATGCTCTTATGATACAGCTAGCTAGGCTGAGTTTTACTCTTAATAAGTCCAACGTGTGTATTATGAGGGTATTAAATAAACAGTTGTAGTACTCTTTGAGGACTTACCTATGTGAGAGGAACCGTGATGGCCACAGTTAGGGGGGCTGGGCTAACCCCTAGAAACTCTCATGAGTCGGTTATTGTGAGCATGGCCTTTAATGCTCAACCCGCTTTGTTCAATAGATGAAGACGTATTGTGTGTGTTTTTATCAATACCTGATTTAAGGGGCCTAATTCAAGACCTAGTCCATTATGTCCCTCAGGTGGCGATAAACATACTAAGGAAAGGTTCAAAGCCGAAAGCTACCTCTCCTGAATTCACGATACGAAAGGTTGCCCAACCTATATTTGTTTTGTGATTTATTGGTTTATTAATTTTGTATTCTCAGTCAATAGTGCCTTTTGGGGGGACTGTTGGATTTTGTTCATGAAAAAGCAAGTTTGCCTTTGTGAATACTTCCACATTAGAAAATGAAAGGAAGACCAAAAGGTTTATATTGCTTCACTTCATATTGGGTTTTGAGTAGTGTTTTTGGGTTTTGTATAACACACACGCGCGTGCGTGCACACACGCCACGCCTCGCCTCACCATGTCGCCGCACGCACGCGCCACGCCACGCTACATCGCACACGCACGCGGTATTGCCTCTCAAGTTTTATTTTTTGCACATTTTACACAAGTTTGTAACGGATGTGGGAGTTCTGGAAACGTAATAACGGACGCGGGATCTCTGTGTAACGTGTGCGGTTTATCAGCAACGGCTAAGAGCTCTAGGGGCTATATAAGGAGCTGAAGTTCATTCGGAGAAGGACACAACAACAAGAAGACTTCTCTCTTTCCCTCAAAAATTCGGAGAGCCTCTTTCATTCTCTTAAAATTGCCCTGCTACTATTTACTTATATTTTTTGGGCAACCATCTTCGTCTGAGCAGAAGCTTTGCTACTCTCCTCCGAGTACAGAGGCCGAGCTTTTCCGGGGGTTTTTACCGCTAGGGGGAGAGGATCTACTGCGCCAGGGCGATAGGCGGGTCCTCTATCTTTTAGGGCAGTGAATCACGACTGCACCCGTTCGGGCCTGATTTTTCTAACCTCAAATTTCAAATTTATACTTTTTGTTTCTTTTTTGACAGCAACTTTGTTGCACCTTAATCCACTATCAAACACTAACCAACTGGGGCCAATATCCCTCTGGTGAGCTCTTCGGGCCAAGCTTCCCTCTGACCGGCTCTCCGGGCCAAGTAAACTTTTGGCTGGCTCTCCGAGCAAGCACCCCTCCGACCAGCTCTGTGCTCCAAGTACATAGTAGTATATATTCTCTTAATATCGTATCTCATATATCATGTAGCATATAGCCATGTATTAGGTACTATATCATCTCTGTATTTACTCCCTTATTTTCTACCTTTATGGGGGTTTTTCACATTAATTCTTCAATTTGTATCAATGCCTCTTCAGTTCTCGTCAGATTTATCATTCTACCATTACGTGTAAATTTTTGTGTCGGAGGATTAGTGTGCATAGTACAATTAGGAGATTAGCTTGCACAGTAACAATTAGACACAATAACTCCAACAATGATTCAGTACTGTAAAAGCCATTGCTACATTAATGCAACCAAATCCTCTCAATCGTTTTCCATAAGTTAGTTTTAGCTACCGAGACAAAGTCTGGTCTAAGCCCGTACTATAACAAACTCAGTCATATGACTATTTCAAAAGTCTTCTCCCCACCTCCCAACTATTGAAGCAAAAAATTAATTAGAATATTCACAGCCTAAAATGCAATTTCCACCGATAGATGCTTCCATAACCATTTGAGTAATGAGGGCTATACTGTTTCTTCACCTCTTGGATATGGAAGTTTCCAACTTTCTTTGGATTGGTTATGTACTGTTTTCAGCATTGAATAATTTCGTACTTGGAATGATTACCCAATTTATTCATCAGTCTATTTTAAATGGAAAACTCCTGAGGGACCCCATGAGGGGACATGTGAGGTGTCAGCCCCTGGGGGCTAGATGCACGAACCGTGCATCTAG
>BQKN01000093.1:1253001-1289199 GCA_022839385.1 Asparagus kiusianus
TCAGTCAACTCTCTAGCTCTTCAGCGAAGCGCTGTACAGAAAGGAATATCTGATGCGTGATTCAGTATGAAAACCGAACTGTGATAATCCTTTTTGATTAATTAATTTGAACCATCAAGATAAGGTCTGATCTCGGACCACCATAATAAAATTAGTCATATGACTACATCAAAGTTCATCTCCCCATTCCCTAACTTTTGAAGTACAAAATTAATTAGAATACTCACATAGACAAAGATGAAATTTCCACTGGTAGATACTTCCATCAGCATTTGAGTAATGAGAGCAACACTGTTTCTTCTCCTCTTGAATGTGGAAATTTCGGACTTTCTTTTGAATTGGTTGTGTACTGTTTACGGTGTTGAATAAAAATTTTTGTTTTCTGAATGATCAATCTATTATAATTGCTCCCTTACATCTCGATTTTGGCTTACGGAGTCACGTATATATTTGCAAATATCACACCCTATCATACGAAGCCGTTCCATTCAGAATACAAAATTATGAATAACTGTTCGGTAATCATCAGGGCTCTCTAAATTAAATTGAGGGCGAACCTACTTCCGATAATCTATTCCGTTCCGAAATTTCGGCCTTCTCTAATGCGGCATACTTCAATCTATTTAAGGGGAAAAAATTCGATGACAAGTTCCCTTTTTCCTGAATCCCTCATTTCCTGTATAGAGACGAATAGCTCATGTAACCAGCTGAAACTCATCAACTTTGTCACACCCCAGGCCCATGGGCCGGTTGGCGGGTGCAAGCCGTAGGACCCACTGAGTGTAACGTGCTGTTTGGCTCAAACAACTGCCAAAATCGACTAGCCGATGTTACACTTGAGTCTTTAGCTTCACTGTATAAATGCCTCAATTACTCACATTCCCTCCGATGTGGTCGTGGCCAATCACGTGGGATGTCACAACATTCCTCCTGATTTTTTTTTCATGATGAAAACCTATCAGCATCATAAATCACATGTAATCTTGGATCAATAAAAAGCATAATCAGACACTTTAAGGATACTATGCACCGGAGTATAAGGAACTAAGTTTGGTGTAGTGGTGTGGTGCCATCGAGGAGAGCTTAATATGTTATCAGAGAACTTTGGGTTCAAATCCCGACTAACACGCATTTTAAGCGAATTTTAGAAACAGGTAACCTATCCACCGTATCTTCTGAATAAGCTTGAACTCTGCATTTAATTTTCCACCAGCATCCATGGTAAAAAGGATCGTAACCCTTCGGCCAAATTTGAATTTTTCAGAATGACCTACGAACCACATTATGTCGCGTCAAAGCTGGCAATATCTGACTACTTCTTTGGTCATAAATCTTGAAAATAACTTCCAACTAACATATATACTTAATTATTGTGGTGTGGAGACCAAGTATTCCATAGACAAAAAATTGATCATAACACAAACTCATTGGCTAAAGCATCCCCAAATTCATCTATAAAGACTTTACTACTCTTCAACATCTCCCATCACAAGTAAAACAATTCTCATCATCTCCCAGCTTCTCCCGTTATTACTTCCTAAGCATTTGCCATTTGAAAAACAATGGCATCTCAGACCATCGAGAGCCACCGCTCAGGTGCAGAGATCTTCCATGGAGATGTCGAGTGCAAGAAGATGATCATTGAACTTCTCAAAGAGATCTGCCTTCCACTGGGTTTGTTCCCAGTGGAGGATATCGAGGAGTTTGGCTATAATCGTGCATCGGGATTCATATGGATAATTCAGAAGAAGAGCAAGAATCACACCTTCAAGAAGGTCAAGCGTCAGGTTTCTTATGCAACCGAGGTGACCGCATTAGTTGAGCCTCGCAAGATGAAGAAGATGACTGGGGTCAAGACCAAAGAGCTTCTGTTGTGGCTCTCTGTTGTTGAGATGTACTTTGAAAATCCCTCATCAGAGAAGCTCACCTTCAAGACTGGCACTGGACTTTCTGATAGCTTTGTGGCGTCTGCTTTTGAGCTTGAGAAGTGAGAGCTCTATGATTGCCCTTTTGTCGTTGAACTATATTTTTTTTTTTTGTTTGTTTGATACGGTGATATTGTGTGCAAGTGTTCTCATTATACTAAGAGAAATGGTGTTCGGATTTGGTCATTGTTCAACGTAATAGCAAGTTCTAAGAAATGTTTACTAATTAATTTTCTACTTTTCTAAGAATGTCTCGGGTTACAATGTCGGTTCATTTCTCCGACGAAAACATTGAATATAAAGAAGATCATAATAGGACTGCTCTTCATGAATTTCTTTTTGTTTGAAAACACCAAGTTCATGGGTATTCGGGAAATTTTTTCTTATTTGTTCATGTGAAGACCTGAATTTAACTGATGAAGTCTTTAAAAACAAATGTCCTGAGAAAAGGCATGACACCACTAAATTTACGTAAGAAATTTCTTTCTCTTTTTTGGTGGTTTGGCGACGGCGCTTTCCCACGATCCTTTGGATCATGGGTATCAAATTGGGCGTGGCTAAAGGACAGCTCCCAACGCACAATATCGAGTATTCTGGGAAATTAAATTCATGTGAATGCTCTTTAAAAAAGTCAAACCTGACACCTTGGAGTATTACTTATAGATACCTTACCAAGTCAAATAGACCCTTTTAGGTTGTAAGACCTTCTCTACTTCTATCTGATGGCAGATAACCAAGTCAAAACTCTACTAAACGTGAAGAGCTCTTGCTGAGTTAAAGTTATGCTCGCAGGGTAAATTACATAAACCCTCAAGAACTTCCAGCATTCCGTAGAAGACCTTGATAACTTTCAAAATTGTAACAGACTCCCACTAACTTTTGGAATTGCTAAAAGCTCCCAGTAAGTTTCCACATTTTGCAAATAATCCCCATAAATTAGAACAAAAAACAACATAAAGAGACATTTTGAAGGACAATTTCAAAAAAAAAAAAGAAGAATAAGAAAAGGGGTTTAGGTGGCTATCCTAGGTGTGGCGCAGGTAAAAGGACGAACGAATGACAATAGAGAAGAGACTTACATTTTTAGGATTGAAAATAAAAAAAGGGGTCATAAATGGATACTTTAAATAATTTAAGGAGTATTTTGATCTTTTTAAATCACATTCAAGGCATATTTGATTTATGAAAATAATACAAAAAATATGAATAAATGTTAATAATTATCCATACACTCAATTACATTGTGGAGGAACCTAGTCTCTATAATCTGTCAGGTTCCAATCTATAAGCCTCCTCTAATGCTGCTATACTTTAATCTATGTAAGAAGAAAATTATATATGACAAGTTTCTTCCTTTCCTCAGTAGCTTATTTCCTGTACAGAGATGAACGGCTCATGTGAACAGCTGAAATTCATCACATACCTCCTGATTTATTTCACGAAGAAAAACTATCCTCATCAGAATTTCTGTGCAATCTTGGATCATACCGATGTAGAACTGGCAAAGAAGCACTCGAGGAGATCCTAAACGATCCCGCTGAACCCATCATCGTCCTCTCCTGTAATCTTCCTACATCCTTGCATACATGATCCAACACCGACAAGAAATCCCTCACCACCATGAAAATCCTAAGAGGATGAGCTTCTTCCCTTGATGTATCTCCATGAAAATACTCAGTAATCTCTTTCACTAGTCCCGTTGCCCTCTTCTCTTCAGCCTTAACTTTAGCAATCTCCCGTTCAGCCTCTTTAAGAAACAATTTCATCGAATCGAAGAACTTCAATCCTTGGTCACAAGATCTCTCTAATTGCAATACCGATCTTATCTTCTCTAATCCAAGTTCTAGCTTTCTAACATAACCGCTTAGAACATCAGAATCCATACCTGCTGCTTTCTTGACGTTTCCAAGCTCGTTACTGAGCCCAGCCAAGACTTTTAATCCTTGCTTTCTAAATTCATTGTCTTTGGTTTTGTTCGAAGGTTCTTCTGATGGTGCATCAGAGCTTGCTCCCTCAGATCGAATGATTTCTTGGACGACGAAATGTAGGAGAGTTGTTTTTCCGTCAGTTCCTTTGACGTCTGCAAGCTTTAGGAGGGTGTCGAGTTTGAAGGCTTTAGCCTGTCCTCGGTTTGTACCGACATTCATTCTGTTTCCTGTTCTAAGCACAGCTTCGAGTAGCTTGAGGAATAATCTGCTGCTGCTTAAGTCCTCGCAAGCTGCCTGGAGAGATTGCAGAGGGCAAGACATTACAAAAATGACACTTGTGTCCGCAAAAAAGGTAAGAATAATGGATGAAAGAAGTGATTTTGATTGGTTTTTCTCCCTTTTCTATTACTTCCCATTGATTCCTATGAGGCCAAAAACAGATGAGAGAAATAAAAATTAAAAAAAAGATATTGGTGAAAACAGATTCATGCTTCATATTTAATCATATGAAACAAAAATGACCTATGAATAAGTTTAATTCGTTTGAATGTGTAGGGTAATGGAAATTTTTATGATTTTGACCTTTCGAGAAGGAGTACAGATATAAAGCAATGGGTATTTGAAGATTTTGACAGATGCAAGAAATTTTTAAGATTGAATTCATACTTCAAAGTATGTCCAAATTTCATCTATCAGCAGAATATATCTTTTTGTAGCCACACATTATGTGTCTGCCATTCGATGGTAGAGAATGTTGGTCTTTATAAATCCCAATCACGAAGAACTACAGAACATATCATGATAATCAATAGGACCAAATATTGCACTTTGGTCCAATGAGAAGCTAAAGTTTAACGTAACTAGTTTCAGGTACTATCTTTGTACCATATCTATCTTTAAATGACACCCAATTTCTCAATTACATTTGCACAGGGAATAATTTAGATCGAAAAAAACCATCTAACACTCTTACCTCAAGGGTTTCAAAGGATTTCCACAGGTACCTGACTTCTGACTCAAAATTGGCTCTATAGAGCATTGCATCAACTCTTTTGAAGGCAAAAGGTATATCCAAGACTGCCTTTAGAAACCTCTCCGCAGATCCCAGTTTGGATAAATCACCACTGTATTCTCTTAATATTATTTCTTCCTCTTTTGTGGGAGCCATCTTGACCAAAGTTTCCAAAAGCTCGGCCCCTAAGCCTTCAGGATTACCTGTTAGAAGCAACGTTAACTACGTACATGAACCCAACTACTAGTAGATATATTTAGTAAAACACTTCAACATACATATAGTTCGTGAAACATAACTAGGAAATAGTAACGGACAGGTAAATGATGATTTGCAGAACTAAGATCTTCAATGAACATTGTGAATGCAGTAGCACCTATATCTAGCTGTGAAGCAACTTTATCATTACTTACTGTGATGAGTATTTATTTATTTTATTTTGAGGAAAACATGGAAACTCGCAGAAAAGCTCTTCCTTTTCTTTTTTTTTCTTTTTTTTATTTATTACTTTTTTTAGCAGAGCTCTTCAATTTTTAGGTACCCATAAAACACAATAAAAAAGTTTCTGAAGAAAAAGGACTCTCTTGGGGTTTCGCTTGACATATCTAGATTCAGTTTCTTCAGCTCAATTGTTTCTAACTGTGGACATCAAGCTTACCCGATTTCATATGTAACATTTATCAGATAGCCCTGGTAATTCGAACCATCATGCAGAGCTTGGAAAATTTTCTATTTAGTTCACACATTTACATGATCATACAACAATCAGATGATGTCAGGCAGGACCTTCGTAGCAAGCAAATAGTTTATACATCAATGCAAGAGAAATATGATGATGAATTATCTATGGTTCTTGAATCTGTAGATTGTTCTATTGAAGCATTCTGCATATAATTTTCTTTAAGTGGGGCCACGGAATTCATAACTACATCTAAAAGAATGGCCAGAGCTGGATATAAATTTCCTAAATAAATTTGGGGTAGTGGATTTCATGTGGACATGATAATTAGTAATGTCTGTGTCACTCATGTGGAAAAGAAACAGAACAAAATGGATAGAATCAGTCATGAGCACTCCTTTAGCTCTAGAGGTTACTATTTCAATTAGTGAGTGTTTCAAGAACATGGCACTTCATCCTGTCAATAGAAACTCCAATGCACATATCATCGCATTAGTTTCAACATACTTGCTGACATTTTGTTTTTAACTTCATTCAAAGCCTAAATTAGTTAGTAGGTAAAATTCTAAGGGCCTTTTTGTTTGCACATAAGTAGCTACGAAGTAGGTGAAGTAGATGAAGTAGAGGCTACTTTTGCTACTTGTAGACAAAAAAAGTTATTTGTTTATGTGGAAAGCCATTTCCACTACTTCCTTAAAATAGTGATGTGGTGCCTAGATGGTACCTCTACTTCAGAAAAGTTTTTCCCATCTTCCACTCCCCGAACTTAGAAGTAGGAAAAAAACAAATGTGGGGGTCCATGTAAAAGATTTTGTTCACGTGAAAATAGGGATCTTGGAAGTCAATCCGTATCCACTCTATCTCTCGCGTGGACGCGTAAATGTGAATCCAAGTATATCCACTGTTCATGGAATAAGTTCCATGGAACAATAATTTAATTCTATCTTAATTTTTAATAAAAAATGAAGCACTAGGTTTTACGCATATTTGAGAAAAACGCTTGCGCAATCATCGATAGTGTTATATAGAATGCATATGATTGGGATAGTAATGAAGCACAAAAGGATTTTCGCCAGGGCCACTTTATCCACGTATCCATCGTATTGTGTAATTTCTTTTTTTATTGAAAATAATTATTAAAATGTCCACCGTGATGAGAGGAAGAGGTAATTTCACCATGGTGTAAATATCAATATTAGTACTATATTTTCAAGTGCTATATTAGATACTTCCTAACAATATTTTCAATTGATACCTAAGCACAAAAGTGAATGAAAGAAAGAAGTACAAACAAACAAAAAAGTATTACTCTCGTTACTTACTACTTCATAATGTTGAAAGTTACTTCCAATACTTCTTGTCATCCAAACGGGCCTTAACAGTCTACCAGTTATGTCAATAAGAAAACAGTAGCATACTCTTAAAACAACCTGAGCCATAAGCAACAGCTAAAAAGAGAATCAAGTAGGCATATTAAACAGGTGATATTAGAAGAATTCTCACCATCTAAAAGTGCTTCAGTCACCTCCTCGCGAGTCACATTCAGTGCCCTTAGAAGAATAGCAATGTTTTGCGACTTCTTCGGATCCAAAACTCTGTTCTCCTTCTTGAATGGAGGCATAACAGGTTTCTTAGGTGTTTCTTTAGGAGGAGGGTTAGTGGCATTATTGACAAACAGGGTCTCAATCATGTCTTCATTCAATCTGCCATACAAAAACACGCTCACAATTAGAGGAGGAATTGGTCGAATATTATGAAATAGTTCGATAGTATATTGTTGTAGATTGTTGAGATCATTTAAGAGAAAGCAAATACGTTTTAGCATTCAGATATCGTGAGTCAAGTATAAGTATCCACGTATTTGATTCATTTGCTTATCCGGTATTCGTATTTATTAGCATTTTAGACGTACTGCTTCGACCTTTCTTAAATTTTCTAATCTAGGTTCCATACTTTCTTAGAGATACGTAGATGTACAAATCGAATCTTTTTAAACAAATCTTCAAATTATGGATTTATACGTTATCATTAGAAAATGTAATAATTTTCAACTATATTTGAATACTACGAAAAGAATCAGATAAAAGTGTATATTTAATGAAACAATTACAAACTCATAACCTACAGACTACAGAATCAAATAGATATATTAACATCGGATGAATATCTGAAGGATATTAAAAAACGCAATTGGAAGATTTTAAATGAATATAAGCACTACCATCTCAATATTCAATTAGATTGAATTTGTTTCCAGCCTTGTATATATAAAAGCTTAACAATGAACCAGAAATGTTCTTACTGGAATGAGCTCGACCTCAACTGATCCCAAACCGTGGCTCGCTCAGAACTCGCCCTGACTTTATCCCAATGCAAAGGCTTCAACTTTGGCTTCAAATCCCCATCCAAATTCCCTCCAGCCTCCTCCGCCAACATCGGAGAACTACCGCTACTACTTCCACTGCTGAGTCTAGACGGAGGAAAAGGGATCCCGATCCTAGTACCTTCCGCCGGTAAAGGCCTCAACAACTGCCTCCTCGACGAAGGCATGGTGGCCATCTTCACAACCGGAGCTTCCGTTGAACGTCTCAGCGGTGGAGGCGGCGGCGGTGGCGGAGGAGGAGGAGGGGGTGGCGGTGGTCGTGGTGGCTGAATTGGGTGTTTGATTTGAGTAGGCGAACAATCCGGAAACTGCATCCTCGGCGAAGTTCGCCGAGACCGAGGATTATGCTCGATAGGAGGAATTATAACCTCTTTCCTCCCAATTGAACCGGGGAGGCTCCGCCGTGAGAGTGAAAGAGGGGAGCTCGGGCTCTCGCTGGTCAGAGACGCCACCGAGCGGTTCGGCGTATAGAATGCATCGTCATCGGACGAGCCCATCGTCGCCAACGCAACCGGCGGGGGCGGCGGCTGGACGCGGCGACTCGCCGCGGCGCCGACGAGCGGCGGAAGAGGCTGGAGCTCTGGGCTTGGGAGGTGGGTCTCCAGGCTCCTGCCAGAGCTCAGCTTTCGATACGGCGAACCGTTTGATTCGCTGGCTCTCCGTCTCTCCGCCGGCTCCATCGTCCCAAGGTAGAGAAACTCCGGCGCTGGCTGAGGCTGAAACCTCCTCCTCTCTCCATTTTCACCGCCGATGAGCTTTCGGGTATCGGGCGGAGCCCGCTTGATCCTCCGGCGGTAGAGAAAGAAACCCGATAAGGCCCCTAATGCCAATAACGCGACCGACGCCGAGACCGAGACTGCTACGATTACGCTCTTGCTCGATTTGGAAGGTTTCGGGCGGGACGAAAATGGGAGGTTGGGGGTCTGGACGTCGCCCGATTGGGACGGCGGCGGGTCGGGGAAGAACGGAGACGGCGGCGTCGGGGTCTCCGGGAACGGGTCGGTGGCTGCCGGAGGCGGCGGCGGGGTCCACTGGATCGGGAACAGAGGCTCGTGGAGTGCTCTGCGGCTCGTGTCGGGCTCGGCCGATACGAAACCGACGCAGACGAAAAAGATTTTGAGGATGTTGGTGACCATAGCGAATTCTTTTAGCCCTTTTTGGGTTAAGTGAGGGCCGAGGGGGTTAAGAGATTAAGAAAGAGGAAGCTTCTCTGCGCGGCAAAGATCTGGATTCCCTCCAGCAGCGGCGAGGGTGACGTCAACACCGACAGCCGCCATTCTCTTGTGGTGACCGACACGTGGCCGGAGAATCTCCTTTGCTTCTTTTTCTTTATATATACTTGGCCATCATTCCCACTGATGGGACGATTAATTCGCCGGTGGGGCCCGTTTTGCCGAAGGAGCGTCGTGTACAGACGATTACACTTTGCACGGTCGAGATTGATTTGTTCTAAGATCGTACGGTTCCTAATATTGTGACACACGTGGAGTTGGGGTTTTTTTTTTTTTAATTTGGCACGCTAAGCATCTTCCCTTTTTTTGTTTCCTCCTCCGATCACGTGAAAAGCGGAGGAATAGAGAGGCAGTGTTGGTGAGAATTACTTTTTTGCCACTGACTTAAATTAGTGCACCCGCACCTGATCTGTTGCGCCTCGGTACACGTCAATTTAAATATTTAATAATAAGAGAAAGGCACCACTTTGGATTTGTAAATACATGGTCCCAGATAGTGCTGGGCCATGTTGGGCCCCGATTGATTTCCGGCTAAAAATCACTAAATAAAAATTGATGGCAAGCAAAAAAGTAGCACTAATAATAATAAGATACTCAGCTAAAGACATTTCATGATATCATAAGAACTATATTGTCGGTGGAACACCGAATAAAAGCTACAGATCTCTCTCCTCGTTATAAATTTTGGGTCAATTACTGAAAACCTCTAAAAAGTTTTAAAGATGTAGCAAATAATATCCATATATTGGTAGTTCTCAAAAGACACATGGTAAAAAAAAAAACTTTTGGTAACCATGAAGAAAAGATAATGAAGCAAAGCGCGGATATATTTTGCTAAAGTAAGAACTCAAATATCTGCCACCAGCAGCTAAAGGTTTTGCGATTCAAATTGTGAAGAATCCAACCTAATGAGAAAACGACTCTCCTGATTGCAAAGAGTTGGGATTTGTTAGATCACGCAAAAACCTTGAAAACAACCAAACAATGCAAATAGAATCACACATAAGATTTAACGTGAAAAACCATCAACAAGAAAAAAAAACCACAGGATCGAAAATAATCACTTTCACCTTCAAATTATAATTATTTGCACAGACGAAAACTACGAAACCCACTCTCATAATACCCTTGAATCCGGTTACACTATCTATTGAATCTTGATTACAAGAATATTGTATCTCTTTCTATTCTACTAAAAAAAACCTAGAATAGGATGTCTTTTTTAAAGGCACCCTTGACTAGTCCACCAAATCAACTTGACCTACAATAAAACTATTAACTTGACCTCTAAGAAAGCTATTAGGACTAAGCTAAGCCTTCAACTCCGGATCTAATTTGGACTTTGAGTCGGCACCTAATATATCCTCTCTCGACGAAAAATCTCCAAGTATCTTAACGGCTTCAGAAAAACTAACTCTCTTCTTCTTGATCTTCACCTCTCCATTATGGATAAGAGTCTGAGAAGTATCACCTACACATTAGTAGAACGCTCATCTAAATGGTAAATATGATCGCTATTCTTCCTCCCTCGGATCACCATCTCTATACACTTTGCACCACTATCCGTCACTCACATATGTGTATCCACGCGATGTCATCTTACCCAAAGAAATTAAAATAGAACCATATGATGCCACATATCTCACATGACGAAGAACTCCAACCTTTCCAGTCTGAAGCTTAAAGAAAACACTCTTATTGCCTTCAACCTTCATCTTCTCATTGTTTCCAGCGATCACGTCGTCAAATTCTTTATCCATCTTTAATATGTCAAAACACTCTTTGTTGTTGCAAACGTACATTAGGGTCGCAGAATCTAACAGCAAAGTGTCGCTTGCATCAGTACCAGTGCTCTACATCATCAGCACCACATTTTTATCACACACAACTGCCGATGAGTCCTTCTCATTTTCTTAAAACGTCATTTGCCTAATGCTCTTTAAATCATCTCGCATCTCGGACCATCTAAATTAAGTATGACCCTTATCTTCACAATAGCAACATCCCCTTTCGCTTTTGTCTCGGGCCTGAGATTTTGATCTTCCTCAATAATTATCACATCTCCCCTTACTCCTCCCTCAATTCGAACCTTTAAAAGCTAGTGCACCCTCTCCATCATTAAATGCACTCTCCTTCCCTATCATTCTTTCATTCTCACATAGAGTGTTGTTACATCGTCTAATTTTAAAGTCTGCTTCCTCACAATTATCGTCTGAACTAACGGCATGTACAACTTCGGTAGGGAAGACATTAGGAGTAGTGTTTGCTCTTCTTATTTAATCTTCTCATCAATATTCATAAGTTGACAAACTAGCTGATTGAAGGCATTAATGTGGTTTCGGATAGCAATACCTTCTTCTACCTTCAATGAATAAACCCTCATCCTCAAACACAATCGGTTTTATCATTGACTTCGACGCATAAATCCCCTTGAGCTTGTCTCGCAACCCCCTTGACTTGGTCTCCTACATAACATTGCACTTGACCTCAGTAGCGAGTGCCAAATGAATTGGGTTGACCGCCTTCTTTTGTATAAAATTCCATTCATCATCCTTCATCCCTTCAGACTTCTTCTCATGATCAACAATCTACTGCAGAAGAAAATCTTAAACCGTACACTATCACACTGTAAAATGTGTCTTACTATTGAATAGCAAAATATCAAACTTCAGACCCTCTAACCAAAATTCAAATCAATCAATGTAGAAGCTGATTTGGTGAAACCAATGTTAAAAATGAACTCAACACGTCGAAAAGCCCTACGAAGGACTCTTGGATTGTTAAATCCTGCCTCCAATTTCCCGATCAAAAAACAAATCAAATTGCACCTTCAGATTTAATTTAAAAAAATAAGTTTTAACTCACTCACATGATTAGTGTTTCGCCGTCTACTACATTAACCTTTGTTTTTTTTTTCCATGTCTTGTTCACATGATTCCTCTCCTCCAACCTTTCACGCAAACAGAGACCAATGATGCTAACTCTTGGCACTGCTTTCTTCGTCTACTGTTTGTCTACTTCGCCGATGTCAATCCTCACATCGTCGTTCTCCAATGCCTCACTGATTGCACACCTCTTGAACATCCACGAACCGTCGAACCCCGCTCTTATTCCACTTGTTGAGATTTTTTAGAACATGCAAAAAACCCCGATAATCACTAAACGTAACAAATATAATCACATATAAGATTTAATGTGGAAAATCCTCAATAGAGAAACAGTACGGGATAGAAAACATTTCACTATCATCCCCAAATTACGATCTTTTACACAGACAAAGACTGTGAAACCCACTCTCTCATAATACCATCGAACCCGGTTTCACCCTCTATTAAACTTGATTATAAGAATATTTTATCTCTCTCCGCTCTACTAAAAAAAATCCTGTAATCCGATGTCTTAGTTAAAGACACCCATGACTTGCCCACCAAATCAACTTGGCCTAAAAAAATTGTTAACTTGGTTTTAAGTGAGCTACTATGACTGGGCCTAGCTTTTAAATCTGGATCCAACTTAGAGTTTGAATCGGCACCAAACAGAAAGCTAATAGTGCGGCTTACAATTGTATTTTCTATTAAAGTGAGTACCTAATAAAGGCAGAAAGATAATCTAACGTGATGTTTCGTCGGAGCGTGATGACTTCACTAGTAAACCGGCTCTAAATATGCATACCATCTTTCCGTAAATTTATCCCTACTGCTATAAAATTGACTGCAGGCAGGAGTAAATCTAATTTAATTAAAATTAAGAATAGCATTAGATCTTTTTCCCGGAGATCACTGACTTAAGAATTGGAATTGGAGGATGATCCAAGCAATCACGCCTCGGTGCTTTCCAACTGTTCGTTCAATTATTTGCAGGAGAGACATTCACCGTCAAATTTTCTAACCAGAAGAATCAACAAAACCCATTAATAATTGCAGTTGCTATCCTCTTCAACTGTTCCTGTCACCCAAAAAAATAGTTTTGAGCTTCTCAAAATTATTAGGGAAAAATGTGTCCAGGCCCCAACAGCAGAAACTTCATGTGACAAGGCCCCTCATAATTTTTTCCATGTGGATCAGCCCCTTGAAGTGTGACACTTTGTACTGCAACCCCTTTTTATCAATTATCACATGCCAACTAAGCTAAAATTCTCAAACTATCCTTATCCTCTCTCCTCAATCTCTCTGACCCAGCAATCATATCATCTCTCTCTCATCTCCTCTCTCTCTCTCTCTCTCTCTCTCATCTCCTCTCTCTCTCTCTCTCACCTCTCTCTAAAACTAAGAGCTTTCTCAAGCTCGTTGTCCTGGCCGAGACGCACAGAGCATTAATCTATTAGCTAGAAGAAGAAAAGAAAAAAAGGAAAAAAAAAGAAAGGTAAGGAGAAGTAGAGTAGAAGGGGAATGAAGAGAAATGCCGTAATTAAGAAAGAACAAAAATGTGTATTAATGTATCTCTATGAATGAAATTACCACGGTGCCGCCGAGCGATATTCGAAGCAATATAACGAGAGGTAGAAAATGAACCCAAATGAAAGGAAGATACCGTGTAATAGATAATATAAAGGGCTACACACTGGCATAGACGGTAGTGAAAATGGAGACCGGAGGTGGCCGTAAAACACGCGCGAAGTCGGCACGACGTTGCTGTTTTCTACTCTCTGCTGCCGTCGAGCGATGTTTCGGATGTTACCGAGAGAGATAGAGAATAAATTAGAGCGTGATACAAATTAGAGGTGATAGGCAACATGTAGGGCTACTCACCAAAGAAGAAATCAGTGGAAACGGAGATTGGAGGTGATCAGAAAGTGCGTGCGAAGTCGGCACAAAATTATAGTTTTCTAAAGTGTAATTTCTCGCCGTTCGGGTTTGTTCTTCGCTGTTCGGAGATTTTCACCACTGTCCGGGCTTACCGGATGTGGGAGGAGGTTGCCGGGGTCATCGGGGTATCTCGCTGGGCTCCGTCAGAGGTAGGATGAGCTTTTCTCCGTTCCCAAGAGCCTAGAACTAAGATGAATTAGAGCTAGAACTAGCTAGAACTAACAAGATAGAAGCTAGAACTGGTTGTATACAATCTAGAACTAGGGTAATAGAAGGTAGAGCTAACGTAGAAGAAAAAACTAGCAAGTGTGCATGTAAAAAACCCTTGTTAGGTTTAGAACGAGCAAGATAGAAGCTAGAACTGGGGGTATACAAGCTAGAACTAGGGGAATAGAAGCTAAAACTAACATAGAAGAAAGAACTAGGAAGTGTGCGTGTAAAAAACCCTTGTTGAGTTTAGAACTAGCAAGATAGTAGCTAGAACTATGGGTATACAAGCTAGAACTAGGGGAATAGAAGCTAGAGCTAACGTAGAAGAAAGAACTAGTAAGTGTGCGTGTAAAAAACCCTTGTTAGGTTTAGAACTAACAAGATAAAAGCTAGAACTGGTGGTATACATGTTAGAACTAGGTAAATAGAAGCTAGAACTAACGTAGAAGAAAGAACTAGTAAGTGTGCATGTAAAAAACCCTTGTTGGATTTAGAACTAGCAAGATAGAAGCTAGAACTGGGGGTATATAACCTAAAACTAGGGGAATAAAATCTAAAACTAACGTAGAAGAAAGAACTAGCAAGTGTGCATGTAAAAAACCCTTGTTGGGTTTAAAACTAGCAAGATAGAAGCTAGAACTGGGGGTATACAAGCTAGAACTAGGGGAATACAAGCTAGAACTAACGTAAAAGAAAGAACTAGTAAGTGTGCATGTAAAAAACCCTTGTTGGGTTTAAAACTAGCAAGATAGAAGCTAGAACTGGGGGTATACAAGCTAGAACTAGAGGAATGGAAGCTATAACTAACGTAGAAGAAAGAACTAGCAAGTGTGTATGTAAAAAACCCTTGTTGGGTTTAGAACTAGCAAGATAGAAGCTAGAACTGGGGGTATACAAGCTAGAACTAGAGGAATAGAAGCTAGAACTAACGTAGAAGAAAGAACTAGCAAGTGTGCATGTAAAAAACCCTTGTTGGGTTTAGAACTAGCAAGATAGAAGTTAGAACTGACCGTATACAAGCTAGAACTAGGGGAATAGAAGCTAGAACTAACGTAGAAGAAAGAACTAACAAGTGTGCATGTAAAAACCCTTGTTGTGTTTAGAACTAGCAAGATAGTAGCTAGAACTGGGGGTATACAAGCTAGAACTAGGGGAATAGAAGATAGAACTAACGTAGAAGAAAGAACTAACAAGTGTGCATGTAAAAAACCCTTGTTGGATTTAAAACTAGTTCTAGCTTGTATACCCCCAGTTCTAGCTTCTATCTTGCTAGTTCTAAACCCTATAATGCCACATATCTCACATGACGAAGAACTCCGACCTTTCCGGTGTGAAGCTTGAAGCAAACACTCTTATTGCCTTCAACCTTCATCTTCTCATTGTTTCTAAATCACGTCGTCAAATTCTTCATCCATCTTCAATATGTCAGAACACTCTTTGTTGTTGCAAACGTACATTGTTTCTAACGATCACGACGCTTGCATCAGTACTAGTAGTCTCCATCATCAGCACCACATTTTTCATCACACATAACTGCCGATGAGTCCTTCTCATTTTCTTGAAACATCATTTGCCTAATGCTCTTTAAATCATCTCACATATCGGACCATCCAAACTAAATATGACCCTTATCTTCACAATAGCAACGCCCCCTTTCGCTTTCGTCTCGGGCTTGAGATTTTGATCTTCCTCAATAATTATCACATCTCCCCTTACTCCTCCCTTAATTCGAACCTTCAAAAGCTAGTGCACCATCACCATCATTAAATGCACTCTCCTTCCCTATCATTCTTTCATTCTCACGTAGAGTGTTGTTACATCGTCTAATTTCAAAGTCTGCTTCCTCATAATTATCTTCTGAACTAAGTGTATGTACCACTTCGGTAGGGAAGACATTAGGAGTAGTGTTTGCTCTTCTTATTTAATCTCCTCATCAATATACATAAGTTGACAAAATAGCTAATTGAAGGCAATAATGTGGTTTTGGATAGTAATACTTTCTTCTACCTTCAATGAATAAACCATATCCTCAAACACAATCGGTTTATCATCGAATTCGACGCATAAATCCCCTTGAGCTTGCCTCACAACCTCCTTGACTGGCCTCCTACATAACATTGTACTTGACCTCAATAGTGAGTGCCAAATGAATTGGGTTGGCCGCCTTCTTTTGTGTAAAACTCCATTCACCATCCTTCATCCCTTCAGGCTTCTTCTCTTGATCAACAACCTACTGCAGAAGAAAATCTTAAACCGTACACTCCCACACTGTAAAATATGTCTTACTATTGAATAACGAAATATCAAACTTCAGACCCTCTAACCCAAATTCAAATCAGTCAATGTAGAAGCTGATTTGGTGAAACCAATGTTAAAAATAAACTCAGCACGTCGAAAAACCCTACGAAGGACTCCTTGATCGTTAAATCCTGCCTCCAATTCCCCGATCAAAAAACAAATCAAATTGCACCTTCAGATTTAATTTAAAAAATAAGTTTTAACTCACTCACATGATTTGTGTTTCGCCGCCTACTACAGTAACCTTTGTTTTTTTCCACGTCTTGTTCACATGATTCCTCTCCTCCAACCTTTCACACAAACAGAGACCAATGAAGCCAACTCTTGGCACCACTTTCTTCGTCTACCGTTCATCTACTTCACCGATTTCAATCCTCACACTATCGTTCTCCAATGCCTCACTGATTGCACACCTCTTGAACATCCACGAACCGTCGAACCCCGCTCTTATACCACTTGTTGAGATTTTTTAGATCACGCAAAAACCCCGATAATCACTAAACGTAGCAAATATAATCACATACAAGATTTAATGTGGAAAATCCTCAATAGAGAAAAAGTACGTGATAGAAAACAATTCACTATCATCTCCAAATTACGATCTTTTACACAGACAAAGACTGTGAAACCCTCTCTCTCACAATACCATTGAACCCGGTTACACCCTCTATTAAACCTGATTATAAGAATATTGTATCTCTCTCCCCCTCTATTAAACCTGATTATAAGTATATTGTATCTCTCTCTGCTTTACTAAAAAATTCCTGAAATGAGATGTCTTAGTTAAAGACACTCATGACTTGCCCACCAAATCAATGTGGCCTAAAAAAAATTGTTAACATGGTCTTTAAATAAACTACTACGATTGCGCCTAGCTTTTAAATCCGGATCCAACTTGGAGTTTGAATCGACACCAAACAGAAAGCTAATAGTGAGTACCTGATAAAGTCAGAAAGATAATCTAACGTGATGTTACATCGGAGCGTGATGACTTCACTAGTAAACCGGCTCTAAATACGCATACCGTCTTTCCGTAAATTTATCCCTACTGTTATAAAATTGACTGTAAGCAGGAGTAAATCTAATCTAATTAAAATTAAGAATAACATTAGATCTTTTTCCCGGCGATCACTGACTTAAGCATTGGAATTGGAGGATGATCCGAGCAATCGCGCCTCGGTGCTTTCCAACTGTTCCTTAAATTATTTGCAGGAGAGACATTCACCGTCAAATTTGCTAGCTAGAAGAATCAACGAAACCCATTAATAATTGCAGTTGCCATCCTCTTCAACTGTTCTTGTCACCCAAAAAAATAGTTTCGAAAATTTTAAGCTTCTCAAAATTATTAACTACAAAATTCCTCACAAGGTCTATTCTCCTGTGCCCACTCGCAAAGCAGTTTGTGGACCCCGTGGACTGGTCTTGTTAGGCCCGCCGATTACGGATCCAACCCTAATCCATGAAATATATTTATTTTGAGCCATATATGCAGGAGAGTAAGAATTTGGCTTTAGTGGGTTCTGTCCTTGTCCTTCGGTTGATCTTCCCGCGGGTCCTGAGGCCATCAAAAATCAAAATCATGCATGAATCATGATTCTTCAAGATGTACTGAATCGTTCTAGACAATCAGAAAGAGCCACATCATGTCCAATAATTATATTCTATGAGAATTGGAAGTATTGACAAACACACCGCACGCATTTCAAAAAGACAAAGAGTATATATGAGGAAATAAAGTTTTTAAAAAAACTTTTAAGGACATGTTTAAATACCAGGATGATTTTTGTATGGCATTTTAAAACATCATGATCTTTTTATGTGAAAGTGTTTTCAAAACATTAATGTTAATATATTTAATATTAAACTATATAACATTAATATTAAACATTTTATTGATATTTTTAAACAAGAGTTATAATATAATATCTTGTAATTAATATATTATAACATTATTTACATAATTCATATATTAAAATATTATATATATATATAATTGATACATTATAATATTAAATATTTTTTTAAATTTTTTTGATATGTTATATTATATTATCATTGTGAAATATTATTTTCAAAAATTAATATATTTAATTATTGTTCACACTAATATGTTATGCTTTATATTATGTAATGCTACATTTTATAATATATATATTACAGTAAGTAATAATAATAATAATAATAATAATAATTATTATATATTTTATCAATAAAAATGATATAATATGTTGTTTTATAATAAATATTAATGTATTATGATTTTTATTGATGTTAAATGATTACACAGTCAATTATATCCGTAGTTGGATAGATGAGGTTGATGAAGGGTCACTTCCTTCCACGGATATCTAGTTCTGAGTGGGGTTGTTGGAAATATGCACATATAGGAACACGTGAGAGGACAGGGATTGGTCTCCACTTGGTTCCTCCGACGATTAAATCAGCTGGTGAACTTGAGTGGGAAAAATAAAGAACTGTGAGAATTCTTGTGTGCACAATATGATTTGTAGATCTTTCTCTGAGAAGATCAGATTTTGTGAACTTTTTCCAGAAGAAAACTTATGTTAGAATAGTACCATGTATTTGTAGTAGTGTCGAAGGGGAAAAACCATCATTGCGGTCGAGCACAGAATGACGGTGGAGAAGCATGGGCTAGCAGCTAAGTCAGCACTTGCTTTACAGGTGTCGGCTAGCGACTATAGGAGAGATCTTTACAGGTGTCGGCTGGCGACTATAGGAGAGATCATCTCAGTATTAAATAGAAATGATTGGAGGCATGGCGGTGCTTGTTGGCCTTCTTGTTTACTTATTGTTTGTTCATATATCCTTGCCTTAATCTATTGCATATAAATATTGTTAGGATATATTTGTTAGTAAGTTTTAATCGGTATTAATATCTAATAAGATTAGCATAAACCCTATTCACCCTCCCTCTAGGTTGCTTTCAATTGGTATCAGAGCTTGGTGCTCTTGATTTAAGGTTTAATCACATTGAGTTAACGGTCCAAGCTTTAATATTATTGCTAATCTTGTTTTGATATTATATATTTAGCTTGCTCATATATTATGGATATGCTCGGTGTAGGCTATGACATAAATGTTACTCCTAAATATAGAAACATCCCTTATGAACAATGATGCTTTAGATTCAAATTTTTTTGTTGAGTCTAGAAATATCGATTTATGGGAAGTAATTGACAATGCTTATATTATGCTTACTTTGGAGAAATCCAAGTGGAGCAATCATGACAAGAAAATATTTACAATGAGCAAGTTGGTGTTAGAAATTTTGCATAACGCTTTTGAACCATGTATTTTTAACGAACTTGCTCATTTTGATAGTGTTTATACAATATGGAAACTTTTTGAAGAACATCAAGGGGACTTGGAAGCAATCCGACAATATTTGGTGGCTCCCTCTTCAAGATCACATGGAGCCTCATCATGCACACATGCACTAGGCGATAGCCCTAGTGAGGTATGCAAGTCCGATAACAATGATGATCTTACTATTGATGAACTCGCACATGGTTATGAATTATTGATGTATGATTATAAAAAATTACAACGTAGCTTTGTTGACTTAAAAAGCAAGTATGTCGAATTGAAATCCTCTCATGAAACGCTAGCCACTAAGTTTGATCTCTTTACAAATAAAAATGTTAATATTAAAGAATGCAATAAAAAATTAAAATTGGAAAATGTTAGTTTGTTTCATAAAAAATGTGATGCTATATTAGAAGTTGAGAACATTAAAAAAGAGCTTAATTCTTTCAAATTTGATAGTGCATGGGAAAACATTGAGTTGAATCATGTTAAAAGTAGAATATCTACTTTACATTCAACATTAATCTTGCATTGTTAATAACAACAATCTTATGGATTTATGTGCAAAGTCTCGTGAAAATTCTTCCAAGAAAACTACACACTATGCACATATGTATAATAAAATTTACAAGTGTTCAATTTGCGATCATAAAGGTCATATTACTAAATTTTGTTATAATACACAAAAGCCTAACAAGCCTAATCATGTTTGTGCATCCCATCAAGCTTCTTCTTCACATACATATGTACACACATAATGAACATCACAAACATGCCTATGTGTATAAGTATAAGTTTCATGGTCGTTTTGGTCATTTGACCAAGTTTTGTTTCGATTTGAGAAGAACTTCCCGTTTGCAAAACAATTTTAAAGAAAAATTTATTTTTGCAAATGAGTCACGTGCACAACATTTTGATCAATGCAAATCATTTCAACCTTAACATTGCACATATTGTAATCGTTAAGGTCATGTATATAATTTTTATTTTGACCGTATCGGTGCACAAAATATGCCCAAAAGGGATCATAACACTATGACTTTAAGCTTTATTGATAAGGGCCATGTTCCTAGACTCTTCGGTACCAAGAATAATTGGGTACCAAAATAAGTTTGATTCTTTAAGAATAAATTTTTGAATTTTTAATTTTTTTTCTTAAAGATGATTTTTATTTGAGATTTTTGCAAACAATTTTAAAATCGTTAAAAGAAAAGTATTTTAATATATATATATATATATATATATATATATATATATATATATATATATATATATAATATTGTTAATGTAAAATGATTTTTGGATCTTCAAAACCATAGTTCATGTTTCTCATGTGTTTTATAGTCTTGGTTTGAACTATGTTGTTTTTGATTCATTTTTTATATGAACAATGTGTTTTTGCTTTATAAGATCATTGTAAAACACTCTTTTGATGATATTTATGTATTTGTGCTTATGGATCATCAATTAGTGCTTTATAATGTTTTCTTTAAGTGGTTTGATCAAATTTACCAAAAAAGATTTCCTTTTGCTAATCAAACGTCTTTTTATTTATTTATCATACTTTGTTTTGAGTTTATATATGAGAGGTTAATTTTTTGAGCAAATCCCCCATTTGTATTAATTCCTTATTTCAAATGATGTTTATTGGGCATTCATATGGGTTGAAACAAGCTTTTCTTGTTTTTGTCGAAAATGAGTATATTGATCTTTTATGTACTGATCTTTGATCTTTATGGATAAAACTTATAAATGTTTCGACAAATTTTCTTTGTGATCATGTATATAGGAAAGATGTGTCTATTATTTACTCTTTTTTAGTGGATATCTTTGCCTAACCTCTTTGCTTAGAGATTTTTTGGGTGATTTGAGCATAATTGTTATTTGAATCATGTATTTGCTTAATCATCTTATTTTTTGTAAAAATGATACTTTATACTTTTCCATGAACTCTCATTTGAACTCTCTTTTGGTATCATTTTTATTACATTTTTTGGATTCATGAATCTTCATGAACAATATTTTGGTTTTCATAATTTTTTATGAACAAGATTTTGGTTTTGATAAGTTTTTATGTACATATACTTTGTTTTTATATACCGAGACATCATTCTCATAATAATGTATTTATATATGTTCTTAATTAATATAATTATGGTTTGATAACTTATGAATTTTCTTTTGGATTTATTGACACATCATTTGGTTCTTGATTTTTGATTTTTAAATCTTTGATTTTCATTTTTGGGATTTTTTTTATATATCCTAAGGATATATATTTATGTTTTAGACTCTTGTGACACCTTATATTCATGTTACATGTATATATGTTCACTTAGTCTATCTTTATATGTGAGTTGTGTTTAGCATATTTTACATTTATGCTTGCTCACATGTTTACCATGATATTTATTGAATATATTCTTTATGGCTTTTTGATAGGGGAGCTTATCCCTATTCCATCTATTATTTTTATATTCTCACTCATGTTTACATGTAGGGGGAGCTCTTAGCTCTCATTATGTTTTTTCCCCATTTTTGAGGTTGCCAAAGGGGGAGAAAAATGTGAGGTATATAGTATTTATTTTTTAGTTTTTTATTGATCTTATAATGCATATTGGTAAATTGTTTATCATCATAAAAAAGGGAAAGATCGTTGGACTTCTTGTTTTGATAATGATTTAACAAAAAATTTATGACTAATATTGGTTTTAGTATTTTGTTTTGTGTTGTTTAGTATACATAGGAAAATAAGCTACATCATTATTGAAGCCTATGCAAATCAAGTCAACCAATTAAGTTCAAGCTCAAATTCATATGATTTATTTTTGGTATACTTAGTATAGGTTTATATAATGTGTGCAAATTCTACAAGCTCAAATTTACACATACATTCATTTGTGAATTTTCTCAAATATAGGTGTTTTTATGCAAAATATATTTTAATATGCTTTGGAATACAAAAACATTGTTAACATATTTTATTAAGTCCATAAAAACATTACACAAGTTTTCAGAACTTGATTCAAGCTAAATGTCAAAATCAACATGTTTAAAACAGATGTATTTATAGTGCTTTTGAATTTTTTTGAGATTTCACAAATGGTAAGAGCAAATTCAGAAATTCTATTTCCAACATGTTCATAATCATGTTTATAAATATTTCTCAAAGTTTTATATTTTTTAGAATTTATTTGATATTTTTAAAAGAGCTTTAAAATTCATTTTCAAAATTCCATAAAGGCTAAAAACTAGTTATCAATCGACTGATGAAACTGCCTGCAATTATCAAAACTATCTATTTTAATGCTGGTCGACTGACCAGTCGACTGATGATGTTATCAATCGACTGATTATGCCCATCGGTCAAACGATGAGCTGCCAGTTG
The DNA here is from genome assembly GCA_022839385.1 of Asparagus kiusianus. Taxonomy (NCBI): domain Eukaryota; kingdom Viridiplantae; phylum Streptophyta; class Magnoliopsida; order Asparagales; family Asparagaceae; genus Asparagus; species Asparagus kiusianus. The sequence goes on from BQKN01000093.1 coordinate 1,276,189, forward strand.
CGTATAACGGTCAGCTCATCAGTCGACTGATATGAGCCGTCGGTCGACTGATAAGCCTCAACAACTATATTTTTTAGCTTTTGTTCTTTTGTATTTTTTGCTAGATTTTCTTGGGCTTTGAGACTTGGTTTTCATCCTATATAAACGCCTATTATTTCACTTCTGATATCTATCTAAGAGGGTTTTAACAAGAGTTTAAAGAGTTTTAAAGCTTGTTTAAGTCTCTTGAGTTTGTGTTTACAAAGAGGACACTACATTTTCAATTGAGGAATTTATCCTCAATCTTCTTCATCATCTGTTATGTTTATAGAGAAGTTTTTCTAACTCTTTTCTCTAGCAATTAATTACTGATTTTCACATTCTCATTATTGCTAGTTTGTTAATTATGACGCCCCTGGATTCACATAAGGCTGCAGTCCAAGGTGAAACCAATAATGTTAAACCTGTCATGCATCACATCGTGCAATAACATGTTTCACCATCACAATTACTATCTCTCTAGTAGAGTCAATAACAGGTGTAGGTACAAAAACAAGTAAAAAAAATACAAGAGATAACTGATGAAATGATAGAGATCAAGTTGATATTTCATCATCTAACATACAAAAATACAAGGTCAATGTCTGAAATAAATAAACTAGAGTTCTCACAAATCTCAAATACAAAATATCTGAGTAAAGGAAATAAGGCACACAGCCTTTACAACTTCTAGAATAAATCCTTCAAATGTCTAAACAAAAGTCTACAGTGGAGTTCAAAAGTAAAATATAACTGTAATAGACAGCTGAATCACTAATGTGTATCGCCATCAACCTGCGACTCTCCGTGCACCTGGCTCGTTACCTAAAATAGGGGGGTAACGAGCGTCAAAGCGCTAGCGAGCAACATCACAACCAACCCCAAGGGAGAGGGCTCGTTGTATATAGAAAATACAGTTAATACATATATACATAAAATCACTGATCCTATTTAGAAAATTACAATACGAGCTTAGGTACGTCGAGCGAAATAATCAAAACAAGGAAACCCTCATGTATATACCTTGTAACTCAAATTGTAAATCCCTAATAAATAGAGGGTTTTAGTATTTAGGAAATTACAACACGAGCATAGGTACATCGAGCGAAATAATCTAAACAAGGAAACCCTCATGTATATACCTTGTATCTCAAATTGTAAATCCCTAAATACCAAACCCGAAATCTACTACCAGAACAATAATATAAGGAAAAACAAACCCATCTCAGCTATCAAATGTAGCGTCATATCATGACCTACATAAGTGTCATGTAATATCATAAATAAGAGTCCTATCATCACCTACATAAGTGTCAAGTCCAACCTATATGGTGTCATGTCCCAAACCCATGTAGAAAGCTATACTCAATGTTTAAACAGGTGTCCACCACATGGAATAAAAGTAATGAATGTCCAACACATGGACTGCATAATACCATTTGCCTAGCACATGGACTGAATGATAAATATCCAACACATGGACTGAATAATAGAATTGCCAAACACATGGACTGAATGATAAATAAACTTACACTAATACGGTATACTAGGAATCGAGACCACTTCTCGTTCGCATTAATTTACATAACAATAATATACGTGTACAAACAGTTTCGGTTGAACGAAATCAACCCAAATAGATCCAAACCAAGGAAAACTAGAATTTTCCTCATCAGTCGACTCATGAGTCGACTGGGATCATCGGCCGACTCATTTGTCGACCTGACAGATAAAAGAAAAAAAGTTGTAAACTTCCTGTCAGTCGACTCATTGGTCGACTCATCAGTCGACTCATAAGTTGACTGATAAGTTGACTGATAGGTCGACTGAGCAGACAGATCTCCAGATTTCGTGTATATGATGTTTATTTGTAAAATTTCAAACTAATGATACTCTTTATCATTTCCAGCAATAAAAATACAATTTCTAGCATATATGTACCACATTAAAATGAAAGATTAACATGTAATTACATCCACCAAAATCATAAACATATTTATAAATGTTTAAAACGTATTTAAATCAATAAATCACAATGAAACCCATGTTTAAAATCAAATTCCAAATCTGGATCTTAATTTACAAAACGTTGGTGAGTTTTTTATAAAATGAAAAATTAAATTCTTGCAACCCATTTTATAAAGAATCTATCTTTATGCACAAAATACGTTTTAGGCTTAAAAATCCGAAATAAAACTTAGTAAAAACGTGTAAATAAAAAGGGTGCAGAGTTGAGCGAGATGTTGCTCGCCTCAGGTGCTGTTAGATCTCCATAAACGAGAGAGAACACATCCCCCTTCGCTGCAATGCCCAAAGCTACTTAAAAACTCCTCAAAATTCCACAAAATATTACCAAAAACGAACTAGGATTTGAAGGGAGAGAGGGGGCTAGGGTTTCTATGAGATCTGATGGAATTGGGGTTGGTTTCGGGTAAAAGAAAATATATATAATATGGTTAAAACCCGAACGAAACTCACCCAAACCCACAACTGAAAAGAATTTGGAAATCAGCCCGTTAGTCGACTCATTAGTCGACTCATAAGGCGGCTCATAAGTCAACTGAGCAGACATTTTTCAGATTCGTGCATGTTTTGCTTATTTGCCAAAACCAATGCACAAAAACTCTATATAAATACACTCTATCATCTCTAACAACTTGTTATCAAGTATATCCATGACCTCAAGCCATTTATCACAATAGAATTATTTATCACCAATAATTCACATATCTTCATAACAAAAATACGGGGTTTTATATTCCTCCCACCTTAAATGAATTTCGTCCTTGAAATTCAGAAATCATACTTAAACAAATAATAATACTAGAGAAGCACATCGAGGGTCTAATTCAACCCGCGTCCATGAACATCTCGGAATATTAACTCTTGATAAGCATATAGGGATATTTATATTTAACAATCCAGGATGACTATATTCTCACTCAACCCTTAATCAAATAGAACTAGTATGTCAGGTAAAAAATCCAAACAAGGAACCCCCGATATATATACCATGTGTTCCAAAAGATTAAGAATTAAACGGAAATATCCTCATTCTAGCGTTAAATCTAAATACAACTACACAAATAATCACACACATAAATCAATCCACTTCCTCAATAGGTGCAGGAAGTTGCGCGGTATAACATCTTCGTGCTCCCGAAAATCATCTTCGATATCTACACTTAACCATCTAAAATGTAAATACCCCCACTTAACCCCTTAACTAAATGGAACAAGTACATCGAGCGAAAAATCCAAACAAGGAACCCTATATATATATACCATATGTTCCAAGACCTTAGTGTTAAGTATAAACATTGCCATACATGTAACCATAAGTCATATATAAGCCATACAAAAATTTAATTTACTTGATCACACAGGTGTGGGTAGTCGCGATGTATGCCCTCTTCGTACTCCTAAGAAACCTCCTCAACTCCTTTCCGGCTTCACTGAATTGTCACTAAGGAAAAAAACATCTTGTTTCTAAATTTTTTGTCTTCTCTAGCAAGCATACAAACTGGGATTTCAATCATAGACAAAACATCCTGAAGTTAAATCTCCAGTGTGTTCAACATTTGTTGTTGCTCTTCATCATGTAAGTGCTTCTCAAGCATAGAAACATGAAATATATTGTGTATATTAGACATCGATGCTAGAAGATCTAGTCTATATGACACAGCTCCAATGCGTTCCAAAATATGAAACGGTCCACTATATCTCGACGTAAGCTTTTCCCGTCTTCCAAATCGCCGAACGCCTTTCATAGGCGATACCTTCCGCATAACTGAATTTCAATTCTGAAACTCCAAAGGTCTTTGTATCTTATCGCATAGCTCTTTTACCGACTCTAGACGGCTAGAGTCTAATCTCTGATCAATGTTACTTTCTCAGTAATCTGTCTCATAAACTCTGGCCCAAGCATTAAACTCTTCTCCGGCTCTACCTAATAAATAGGCGATTTGCAAGGCCCCCCGTACGATGCTTCATACAAGGCATACCAATTGTCGCTTGATAACTATTATTATAAGCGAACTCTATTAGTGGGATATGACCCTCCCAGCTGCCTTTAAAGTTAATGATACAAGCCCGCAACATGTTTTCTAACACCTGATTTACTCTCTCTGTCTGACCATCCATCTTAATTCGATACCATCGTATCTGGAACTTCATGAAGTTGAATAATCTCCTGAATAAATATCCTCGCATACGTCTCAACTGTATAATTAGTCTTCACTAGAATAAAGTGTGCTGACCTCATTAGTCTATCCACTATCACCCTAACAGAATCATTCTTTTCTCTTCGACTTCGACAAACCTACAATAACGTCCATAGAAATGTCCGCCCACTTCCACTCCGAAAGGGGTAAAGGCTGAAGTGTTCCTGCTGGGCTCTGATGTTCTGCCTTTACTCACTGACAGATAAGATACTTAGCTACATACTCTAAAATTTTCTTACGCATATCACTCCATCAAAAGTGTCTCTTTAGGTCCTTGTACATCTCAGCGGTCCCTGGATGTATTGTGTACCGAGTACGATGTGCTTCATCTAGCAACTCCCTCTTAAGCTCTGCATTGGCTAGCATAAAAAATCTATCCTTCATCCGTAGATTTCCATCTGCTCTAATGGTCCAATCAGCTTTAGGCTCTTTGGAAGTTTCCTCCTTTTGGATTTGAATCCAAGAGTCTTCCAACTGAGTTCTGACAACTCTGTCACTCCAAAATGGCTGCACTGACTCAGCTCCAACAATTATGCTGGTTCCATCAATCTCATGTCTACAATCACCCTGGCTAAGGGTGAGAATATCTCGATACAACAAGCACCTCAAAGCTGAAACCCGATGTCGATGTTTCCTACTAAAGGCATCTGTTATGACATTTTCCTTTCTCGGATGATACTGAATCGCAAACTCGTAGTCCTTGATAAACTCAATCTACTTCCTCTGTCTCTGGTTGAGTTCCTTCTGAGAAAAAAAATACTTTAGACTCTGATGGTCTGTGAATAACTCAAACTGTACTCCATATAAGTAATGCCTCCATGACTTCAGTGCAATTACTACTGCTACAAATTCCAAGTCATGAGTAGGATAGTTCTGTTCATGCTCTCTCAATTGTCGTGAGACATATATTACTACCCTCTGAGTCTACATCAAAACGCCTCCTAAATCTGCTAATGATGTATCTATGTAGACCACAAATATCCTGTCGCTATTCAGAATAGTCAAAACTGGTGTTGTAGACAAATTAACCTTCAAGGTATCAAGGCCTTCTGGCACTCCATGCTCCAAATGAACATTACACCCTTCTTCGTAAGGTATGTAAGTGGTGCCGAAATCTTCGAGAAGTCTTGGATAAACTTTCAATAATAGCCGGCTAAACCCTAAAAAGCTATGATTCTCTGTATCCGTCTTTAACGGATTCCCAATCAAAAACTGCTAAAATCTTAGCCAGATCTATTACTATACCCTCTTTGCTGATGACGTGGCCGAGAAATCTGACTTTTGAAAGCCAAGACTCACATTTGTTGAACTTTGCATATAGCTGATGCTCCTGAAGAGTCTGCAAAGCTAACCGGAGTTGCTGCTCGTGTTCTACCTCCGATTTCTAATATATGAGAGTATCATCAATAAAGGTAATTACAAACTGGTCCAAGAAGGGACTAAAAACCCCGGTTTATCAAATCCATGAATGTCACGGGCGCATTAGTCAACCTGAATGGCATAACCAGAAACTCAAAAGATTCATATTGAATCAGGAAAAGCGGCTTTGGGAATATCCATCTCCCGAACTCGCAACTACGAAAACCCAAATTGAAGATCAATCTCCGAGAAATATTACGCTTCGCGCAGCTGATCGAACAAGTCATAAGTCCTATCAAATCCGGATAGTGAACTAGTTCACATCATAAAAATCTACACAAAATCATAAGTCACTGTCCTCATTCTCCCGAAGAGGATCAGTGTTCCCATAAATAAAAAGATACTCCAGTGAGTAATACTCCAAAATGATAACTCATTTATCTAATTCTATCTGTAAACTCCCTCATCTCAGCAGGTGCCGTACGATAGGATGCTCAGAATATCGGTACTGTGCTCGGCTGCAACTCGATGCAGGAAACAACCTCTCTCACTGGAGGAAATCTAGGTATGTCCTGAAAGACATCCTGATACTCTAAGACAACTCCGGTCTCACACAAACTTTGATCCCTCAGCATCACCTACTCGACGTATACCAGAAATGACTCCACATTTCGGTCACCCTGTGAGGTTGCTACTCACAAGCTGACTGCTTCAGCAAAACTGTCGATACTAACATGGTATGATGATAGCTAATCCATACCAAGAATGATGTCGAGATTTGACATCAACAACACGATCAACTTGATGACTAACTCAGATTCATCTAGTTTTATAACACATCTCCTACAGATAGAATGGACACCCCCCCTTAGAGGAGTAGATACTGACAACAGAATATCTAAGGAATGTACCACAAGCTAAAACCTATCAATGAAGGTATAAAAGATAAGAGATAAGCAAATTTCTTAAATCATACTAGGTTCGAACTGAAAAGGAAATCACGAATAAAGCTCCGCTCGTACCTGATCACGCGGTACAACAGAATAGACTCTGATGGATAATGCAAATCTCCTGGGTATTACAAATCTGGTCTGCTGGCTCCTAAATCCTTGGATTAACAAGTAGTACCTATATTTCTCGTAGCTGGCCGAAATTGCGACTCTGAGACTATCGACCGTGACCTCTATCATGCTGGCTTCCTGCTAGTATACTGCGATAAGTCTTTCACTCTTGTTCGATCTTGTTATGATTGTAACATATTCTCTAAACTCTGCACTACTTCGGCGCTCTCGAATCATATTGTGCTTCTTTCTTATATTGTGTTTTCGTCGAAAGTTGCCTTCATCATTAATTTCATTAAAACTTTAATCGTTACAAATGAATTCAAATAACAAAGAATTAAAAAAATTACAACTTTCTTGAAAATAAACACAAGATCCGTTTATCGTCTCTTGCTTGCGTAGGTCTTTAGCCTGTGACGGGGACGTCGATATCCGTGGACCACCGGGCAATCAGATCTGATCCAGAAAAATTAGGCAGAGCTTCGTCGATCCGCGAGAAGATCTAGAAACTTGAAGCGCCTATCTCGGATAAAGCGAGATATTTGCTCTTCTTAGGATTACCGACGAGGGGTAATACTAAGGAACGGATGGGTGATGAAGATCTGAAGAAGGACTCTCCTGTGTTGAGACGCTCGATCACTCTTCACTGCAGCAGGGCTTCGCCAATCCTCTCCAAAAATCCAGATCCCCAAAAGTGAGGCCTAAGGCTACTATTTATAGGCAAGAGGGCGTATAGGGCGGTTAAAACGGACTCCACGGCATAAATTCGCCTTCGGACACCCATGGGGTGTCCCAGAAATTCCGAGACACCCCTGGGGTGTCTCGGAATTTCCGAGACACCCTTGGGTGTCTCGGAATTTCCGAGACACCCCTGGGGTGTCTCGAAAATTCCGAGACACCCCTAGGGTGTCTCGGATTTTCCGAGACACCCTTGGGGTGTCTCGGAAATTCTGAGACACCCCTGGGGTGTCTTGAAAATTCTGAGACACCCCTAGGGTGTCTCAGAAAATCTAAGACACCCCTGGGGTATCTCACATTAACCGAGACGCTCCGTTGAGGTGTATTCGTCCGCTTCCGCTGTAAATTCTTCGTCCGAACTCGGATTTTAGCGATTCGAAGTGCGTTGGAAGCCTGTCGAAGAGTTCTATCAGCTCTGATGGTTGGATTATCTGCATGAGATAAGAAGGGCGTTATTCCTTTTGTAAACATCGCGGGGTTCCCGATTAGCCCATGCCTTCGTAGTTCGTCGATTCACTTCAATCGTTCATCGACATTAATCGAACTCCTGTGGATCGAATAGTGACGTTCATCGTCGTTCTTTAACACTGAGCTGTTCGTGGAGACCTATGAGCAATTTTCGATGCCTACAGATACCCCCTCCAAAGCGTTCCGGCCTCGTTTCTTTTATAGAAGAGGTTGGAATACTTTGGATGTGATTGATCCAACCTTTAGTCGGCATAAAAGACCTGTGGTTAGCTTCAACTCTTGGCTCCTTTGATTTTTTGGTTTATTCGATGCTTTGACGAATAACCGAAGTTCTTCCGGCGCTGCGTTTATCGCCTGGCCGTCATCGGAGTCTCGAGTCTACAACCAGTGAGTTGAGTTTGGCTCGTGTTATTAAGTTAACTTTTGAACTGACTATCTCTGTAACATTGTGCTGACTTAGGGTTTCGGATCACCGTATGTTGACTTTTTATCGCAACGCGTTGAATGGCGTTGACCTAGGGTTACGTGTTGACCGGCGTTGACCCGAGGGTTTCGAATCGTCAAACGTTGACTTTTGGTCGCAACACGTTGAATGGCGTTGACCTAGGGTTACGCGTTGACCGGTGTTGACCCGAGGGTTTCGAATCGTCAAACGTTGACTTTTGGTCGCATCGCGTTGACTGGCGTTGACCTAGGGTTACGCGTTGACCGGCGTTGACCCTAGGGTTTCGAATCGTCGAACGTTGACTTTGGTCGCCACGCGTTGACTGGCGTTGACCTAGGGTTACGCGTTGACCGTCGTTGACCCTAGGGTTTCGAATCGTCAAACGTTGACTTAGGTCGCAACGCGTTGACTGGCGTTGACCTAGGGTTACGCGTTGACCGGCGTTGACCCTAGGGTTTTGAATCGTCGAACGTTGACTTTTGGTCGTAATGCACTGAATGGCGTTGACCTAGGGTTACGCGTTGACCGGCGTTGACCCTAGGGTTTCGAATCGTCGAACGTTGACTTTTGGTCGCAACGTACTGAATGGCGTTAACCTAGGGTTACGCGTTGACCGGCGTTGACCATAGGGTTTCGAATCATCGAACGTTGACTTTTGGTCGTAATGCACTGAATGGCGTTGACCTAGGGTTACGCGTTGACCGGCATTGACCCTAGGGTTTCGAATCGTCGAACGTTGACTTTTGGTCGCAACGCACTGAATAGCGTTAACCTAGGGTTACGTGTTGACCGGCGTTGACCCTAGGGTTTCGAATCGTCGAACGTTGACTTTTGGTCGCAACGCACCGAATGGCGTTAACCTAGGGTTACGCGTTGACCGGCGTCGACCCAAGGGTTTTGAATCGTCGAACGTTGACTTGGGTCGCAACGCGTTGACTGGCGTTGACCTAGGGTTACGCGTTGACCGGCGTTGACCCTAGGGTTTCGCATCGTCGAACGTTGACTTTTGGTTGCAACGCGTTGACTGGCGTTGACCTAGGGTTATGCGTTGACCGGCGTCGACCCTAGGGTTTCGAATCGTCAAACGTTAACTTTTGGTCGCAACGCACTGAATGGTGTTGACCTAGGGTTACGCGTTGACCGGCGTTGACCGGCGTTGACCCTAGGGTTTCGAATCGTCGAACGTTGACTTTTGGTCGCAACGCACTGAATGGCGTTGACCTAGGGTTACGCGTTGACCGGCGTTGACCCTAGGGTTTCGAATCGTCGAACGTTGACATAGTTTATACTCGTACGTTTACTAGAGTATACACAGTTTAAACTCTTAAGGTATTGGAGCACGGCGGTCCCAAGTGTCGTGGTTGCAGGACCAACTGTTAAAGCTGATTCATCTGCATTTGTGGATCTTATTTTAATGTTGTTGGATAACCGAGTCACGAGACCAACTAACAGAGCTGATGCATCAATGACTCGTACTTATAGAATTTTTGGCAAATTCTCAGCCATCAACGGGTTTGATGAGCCTTTACCGACTACCGTTTGAGTCGGGCTAGCATGCAGATTGTTTAGCTCCGTTCTGCACATAACATTGTGCTAAAAGAGTTAACTCTTTTAGTGCTACGATATTGAATACGTAGACTTCGTCTTTCTCTTGTGAAAAGACTAAACAGCAACGTGTATCAGACGTTGACTTAGGATTTTTGGCAAATCCTCAGCCTTCAACGGATTTGACGTGCTCTTACCGATTACCGTTTGAATCGGGCTTACATGCGGATTGTTTAAATCCGTTCCGCATGTGACGTTGTGCTAAAGGAATGAATTCCCTTAGACTTGATGCTACGATATCGAATACGTAGACTTTGTCTTTGTCACGAGAATAGACTACCCGACAACGTGTGTTAGGCGCTGACTCATCCTTACTTAGGATTCAGGATAGAAGTCCCCAAACTGGAATTCTGGTGTCTTCTTCAATCGGTAAAAGACTAAACCGGCAACGCGTGTTAGGCGTTGACTTATCCCTTCTTAGGATTCGGAATAAAATTCCCCATGCGTGTGAAGCACGGATTATGGTGTTATTAATAATAACCTGCCACAATGTGGAATATGTGGGCTTTTGTCCTTTTTTTACGGTTAAGGACTAACCGGCAACGCGTGTTAGGCGCTGACTCATCCCTTCTTAGGCTTCGGGATGAAATTCCCCAGACTGGAATTCTGGTGTCTTCTTCAATCGGTAAAAGACTAAACCGGCTACACGTGTTAGGCGTAGACTTATCTCCATTTAGGAGTCAAGATAAAATTCCTCGTGCGCAAAGTGCTTGGATTGGGAATTGGGAATTATGTCTTTTCTAGGAGTAAAGACAGACTGGAAAAAAATGGGAGAGGAAGAATTTTATATTCTATCTCCCTGTGCTGAAGAGGAAGAATTTTATATTCTATCTACAGCCGGAAAGGAAACTCGAGGTGGGATCTCCACCCCCAGAATCCGGACGGATGAAACTAAGAGTGGGATCTCCACTCCGAGAATCGGAAAGGCTCAAACGGCCCTAACTTTTATAGGATTGGCCATTTGAATCAAAAGAATCCATCATTCATTGAGGAGAAAGCCCAATTTCGACCCTAACTTTTATAGGTTTGGTGGAAAAAGGAACAAAGGCAGATTTTCGTTTATCGAAAAGGAATGACTCGGTCTTAGCCCTGACTACTTGGTAGGTTTGACTAAGTGAGATTGGGAACAATCCTAACTTTTATAGGTTTAATTGTCCGAATTAAAAGTGGACCTCTCGTTTATGGGAAAAATCGAGAGAGGAATTTGGCTTTGGTCCTAACTTTTATAGGTTTGACCTGAAAGCAAGGAGAGTGGAATACAGATAGCAATTAGAATGCCAACTCGTACTATCACTCAAAGGAAGACTTCGATGTTAAGTGATTAGGACTTAACATGTTGAATCTGAGAATTACCAGTGACTGGCAGACAGGAATTTTGGTGGATCCACCGTCAATTGATTTGATCAGTGGATGGTTTGGTGAGGGAAGATTAACCTATCAAAAGATTAGCTCTCGTCTCACAAAATTAACTCATGCGAGTTAGAATTTTGACAATAATAAGAAGCATTTCGTCATTCGGAGTTCGAACGTGGATCTTCTACAGTGACTGGGTTATCCCTAAGAATACCGCGTGTGGTATTCTTCCGGAAACTTCCCGATACATCAATTTTTCTGAAGATACTAAGGATAGTATCTTTTCAGGAATTTGCCATTTATTGGCATCATAAGCCGGTCACCATCCTTGGTGACTAAGCGATATGCGCCGTTCGAGTAAACTGTTTCTACTACGAATGGCCCTTCCCATTTGGGTTCAAATTTGCCCTTCTTCTTGGAGTTAAGGATCATAGGCCGTCTTTCAGTTAAGACCAAATCTCCTTCTTTAAAACTCCTTTGTCGGACCTTTTTGTCGAAGGCTCGAGAAATTCTGGCTTGGTAAAACTCAATATGTTGTTGAGCTTCCAGGCGCTTTTCATCGAGCATCTCAAGTTCTTCGAGGCGTTTCTGATGTTGTTCTTCGGTCGTCATCTGGGTTGCAAGAGCGATCCGTAGAGACGGAATTTGGATTTCTAACGGGAGGACGGCTTCACATCCGTACACCAATGAATATGGGGTTGCGTCGGTCGGTGTGCGCACTGTAGTACGATAGGCCCATAGAGCCGCGTCGAGCTTGTCATCCCAATCCCATTTATTATTCTTCACGAGTTGACAAGAGCTTTATGATAGTCTTGTTGAAGGCTTCAGCTAATCCATTTGCTGTGGGATTATAAGCCGTTGACGAGATATCCTGAATTTTAAACTTTTCGCAGAACCTTATGAAGGCGTTGCTGACAAATTGAGGACCATTGTCGTGTATTATTCGTCTTGGAACACCATGCTTGTAGATGATATGGTGCTTGATGAATGCAATGACGTTGCTCGTTTTAACTTCTCTGAGTGGAACTGCTTCAGCCCATTTGGAGAAGTAATCGGTAATTGCCAGTATGAACCGGTCACCTTTGACTGACGGGGGATTTATAGGACCAACAATGTCCATTCCCCAAGTCTCAAATGGCCACGACGTTACCAAAGGATGCAGATGCTCCGGAGGTTGGTGCATATAATTCGCGTGTACTTGACATGCGTGACACTTTCGGGTGTATGTGATTGCATCACTCATCATGAAAGGCCAAAAATATCTCATTCTTCTGATGCGATTGTAGGCGTATAAAATTGCCTATAGGTCCATTATCACAGCTCGATGACGTCAATTCGACAAACGGACCATCGGGCGACGTATCCAAACAAGGCCGTTAGCTCGCCAACGCCGAAGCCAAGCCATACGCAACGGAGCAGGTTAACGAGGCGACGAAGCCAACAAATCGCACCCAAGCAGTGGAATGCATCCACTCGCACGCAGAATCGAACCAACGTTTCGAGGAATCACCGAGTCATCTAAACAAGAGCGAACTCGGTGATATAACGATCGAATCAAGATTGGTTTCGGACTCGAACTCAGAAGTGGGTTTACTGCCATACTTGGAATAGGATCAAAACGAATCGAATCCGAACAAGTCAACCACACAACCGAATCGAAGTCCAAATCAACAACGAATCGGAACCGGAAACACCGGAAAACCCAAAACGACGAAACAAACCAACACCCGGGGACTCGGCC
>BQKN01000093.1:1298610-1336399 GCA_022839385.1 Asparagus kiusianus
ATATATATATAATGTATTACAATACGAATTCATAACACATAGTATTCACGCAAATACCTTTAACCAACAGAAAATAGTTGTCATAAATAAAAAAATATTCTCAATTTTTTTTAGATATACGCATATATCGTCCTCACTCATACTAGGAAATCCTTAGCGGACTCTATACATGAATCCTAAGAAACTCTAACCTAGCTCCACAACTCGGCACAGGATGATCCTAAGGATACTGGAACTAGAGCTCTGATACCAAGAATGTTAAACCTGTCATGCATCACATCGTGTAATAACATGTTTCACCATCACAATTACTATCTCTCTAGTAGAGTCAATAACAGGTGTAGGTACAAAAGCAAGTAAAAGAAAATACAAGAGATAACTGATGAAATGATAGAGATCAAGTTGATATTTCATCATCCAACATACAGAAATACAAGGTCAATGTCTGAAATAAATAAACTAGAGTTCTCACAAATCTCAAATACAAAATATCTAAGTAAAGGAAATAAGGCACACAGCCTTTACAACTTCTAGAATAAATCTTTCAAATGTCTAAACAAAAGTCTACAGTGGAGTTCAAAAGTAAAATATAACTGTAATAGACAGCTGAATCACTAATGTGTATCGCCATCAACCTGCGACTCTCTATGCACCTGGCTCGTTACCTAAAATAGGGGGGCAACGAGCGTCAAAGCGCTAGCGAGCAACATCACAACAAACCCCAAGAGAGAGGGCTCGTTGTATATAGAAAATACAGTTAATACATATATATATATATAAAATCACTGATCCTATTTAGGAAATTACAATACGAGCTTAGGTACGTCGAGCAAAATAATCAAAACAAGGAAACCCTCATGTATATACCTTATAGCTCAAATTGTAAATCCCTAATAAATAGAGGGTTTTAGTATTTAGGAAATTACAACACGAGCATAGGTACGTCGAGCGAAATAATCCAAACAAGAGAACCCTCATGTATATACCTTGTATCTTAAATTGTAAATCCCTAAATACCAAACCCGAAATCTACTACCAGAACAATAATATAAGGAAAAACAAACCCATCTCAGCTATCAAATGTAGCGTCATGTCATGACCTACATAAGTGTCATGTAATAACATAAATAAGAGTCATGTCATCACCTACATAAGTGTCATGTCCAACCTATATGGTGTCATGTCCCAAACTCATGTAGAAAGCCATACTCAAGGTTTAAACAGGTGTCCAACACATGGAATAAAAGTAATAAATGTCTAACACATGGACTGCATAATACCATTTGCCCAACACATGGACTGAATGATAAATGTCCAACACATGGACTGAATAATAGAATTGCCAAACACATGGACTGAATGATAAATAAACTTACACTAATACGGTATACTAGGAATCGAGGCCACTTCTTATTCGCATTAATTTACATAACAAGAATATATGTGTACAAACAGTTTCGGTTGAACCAAATCAACCCTAAACAGATCCAAACCAAGGAAAACTAGAATTTTCCTCATCAGTCGACTCATGAGTCGACTAGGATCATCGGTCGACTCATTGGTGGACCTGACAGACAAAAAAAGCTGTAAACTTCCTGTCAGTTGACTCATTGTTCGACTCATCAGTCGACTCATAAGTCGACTGATGAGTCGACTGATGAGTCGACTGATAGGTCGACTGAGCAGATAGATCTCTAGATTTCATGCATATGATGTTTATTTGTAAAATTTCAACCTAATGATACTCTTTAACATTTCTAGCAATAAAAATATGATTTCTAGCATATATGTACCACATTAAAATGAAAGATTAACATGCAATTACATCCACCAAAATCCTAAACATATTTATACATGTTTAAAACGTATTTAAATCAATAAATCACAATGAAACCCATGTTTAAAATCAAATTCTAGATCTGGATCTTAATTTACAAAACGTTGGTGAGTTTCTTATACACTGAAACATTAAATTCTTGCAACTCATTTTATAAAGAATCTATCTTTATGCACAAAAATATGTTTTAGGCTCAAAAATCCAAAATAAAACTTAGTAAAAACGTGTAAATAAAAAGGGTGTAGAGTTGGGCGAGATGTTACTCACCTCAAGTGCTGTTGGGTCTCCAGAAACGAGAGAGCACATCCCCCTTCGCTGCAATGCCCAAAGCTGCTGAAGAACTCCTCGAAATTCCCCAAAATATTACCAAAAACAAACTAGGGTTTGAGGGGAGAGAGGGGGCTAGGGTTTCTCTGAGATCTGATGGGTTTGGGGTTGGTTTTGGGTAAAAGAAAATATATATAATACGGTTAAAACCCGAACGAAACTCACCCAAACCCGTAACTGAAAAGAATTTGGAAATCAGCCCGTCAGTCGACTCATTAGTCGACTCATAAGTCGACTGAGCAGACATTTTCCTGATTCGTGCATATTTTGCTTATTTGCCAAAACCAATGCACAAAAACTCTATATAAATACACTCTATCATCTCTAACAACTTGTTATCAAGTATATCCATGACCTCAAGCCATTTATCACAATAGAATTATTTATCACCAATAATTCACATATCTTCATAACAAAAATACATGGTTTTACATTAATTGAGTTAGATTTCATTTATACTCATTTATCACACACACACACACCCTATTTGAGCTTTTAGTATTTCATATATCATATATTGGGTTGTGAGATTGTGATATTATGAGAGTGAGCTTATATTATATTCTCATCTATTGTAGAGAACAAAATCTTATATTTTAAGCTTTATTGTGAGTTACATGTTGTATTATACTTGTACACTGAGAGGAGTGTATGATGAGAGACGGGGTCGGCTCCAAGAGGAGTGGGTTCAGTAGTAAAGCCTAGTGAAAGGTTGTAATTCTGCACACTTGAGGAAGGTGAAATGGGCGAGGCCAAAATTTAGAGGGTGTAGAATGTGATTGCAAGTGTGTAAGTTGTAAAGTTTTTGGTGAACTAGAGAACTGAGTTGTGAGGTATAAACGTTATTCGAGTGAGTGTAGAAAACCCAGTTGTGATAGTGAAGATCTCCTCGAGGTGAGAAGCAGAGACGTATGTCAAGTGGTTGACCGAACTCCGTGAACATATCGTGTGTTTGTGATTGTTTTTGTGCACTATCACTCTTGTTTAGTTATTGTTTGTTTATTTATCTTTGCCTTACTCTATTGTATATCAATATTGTCAGGATATATTTGTTAGTAAGTTTTAATTGGCATTAATATCTAATAAGATTAGCATAAACCCTATTCACCCCCCTCTAGGGTGCTTTCAATTTGTATCAAAGCTTGGTGCTCTTGATTTAAGATTTAATCACCTTGAGTTAATGGTCCAAGCTTTAAAATTGTTGCTAATCTTGTTTTGATATTATATATTTAGCTAGCTCATATATTATGGATATGCTCGGTGTAGGCTATGACATAAATGTTGCTCCTAAATATAAAAACTTCCCTTATGAACAATGATGTTTTAGATTTAAAATTTTTGTTGAGTCTAGAAATATCGATTTATAGGAAGTAATTGATAATGCTTATATTATGCCCACTTTAGAGAAATCTAAGTGGAGCAATCATAACAAGAAAATATTTACAATGAATAAGTTGGTGTTAGAATTTTTGCATAACGCTTTTGAACCATATATTTTTAACGAACTTGCTCATTTTGATAGTACTTATACAATGTGAAAACTTTTTGAAGCACATCAAGGAGACTTGGAAGCGATCGGACAATCTTTGGCGGTTCCCTCTTCAAGATCATATGGATCCTCATCATGCACACGTGCACTAGGCAATAGCCCTAGTGAGGTATGCGAGTCTAAAAATGATGGTGATCTTACTATTGATGAACTCGCACATGATTATGAATTATTGATGCATGATTATAAAAAATTGCAACGTAGCTTTATTGACTTAAAAAAGCAATCATGTCGAATTGAAATTCTCTCATGAAACACTAGCCACTAAGTTTGATCTCATTGCAAATGAAAATGTTAATCTTAAAGAAAGCAATAAAAAATTAAAATTAGAAAATGCTAGTTTGTTTCATGAAAAATGCGATGCTATATTAGAAGTTGAGAACATTAAAAAAGAGCTTAATTCTTTCAAAATTGATAGTGTATGTTCTACTTCTAATAACAATGCTTGTGTGGAAAACATTAAGTTGAATCATGTTAAAAGTAGAATATCCACTTTAGATTCAATATTAAAATATTACATTGTTAATAACAACAAGCTTATGGACTTATGTGCAATGTCCCGTGAAAATTCTTCCAAAAAAACTACACACTATGCACATATGCATAACAAAATTTACAAGTGTTCAATTTGCAATCATAAAGGCCATATTACTAAATTTTGTTATAATGCACAAAATCCTAACAAGCCTAATCATGTTTGTGCATCCCATCAAGCTTCTTCTTCACATACACATGTACACACACATAATGAACATCACAAATATGCCTATGTGTATAAGTTTGAATTTTGTGGTGTTTTGGTCATTTGACTAAGTTTTGTTTCGATTTGAGAAGAACTTCCCATTTGAAAAACAATTTTAAAGAAAAATCTATTTTTGTAAATGAGTCACGTGCATAACATTTTGGTCAACGCAAATCATTTTAACCTTTACATTGCACATATTGTAATCATAAAGGTCATGTATATAATTTTTGTTTTGATTGTATCGATGCACAAAATACGTCCAAAAGGGATCATAACCCTAGGGCTTTAAGTTTTATTGATAGGGGTCATGTCCCTAGACTCTTCAGTGCCAAGAGTAATTGGGTACCAAAACAAGTTTGATTCTTTAAGAACAAATTTTTTAATTTTTAATTTTTAATTTTTTTCTTAAAGATGATTTTTATTTGAGATATTTGCAAATAGTTTTAATATCTTTAAAAGAAAAGTATTTTAAAATATATATGTATATGTTTTATATTGTTAATGCAAAATGATTTTTGGATCTTCAAAACCATAATTCATGTTTCTTATGTGTTTTATAGTCTTGGTTTGAACTATGTTGTTTTTGATTCATTTTTGATGTGAACGATGTATTTGTGCTTTATGAGATCATTGTAAAATACTCTTTTGATTATATTTATGTATTTGTGCGTACGGATCAACAATTAGTGCTTTATAATGTATTCTTTATGTGGTTTGATCAAATTTATCTAAGAAAAATTTCCTTTTGCTGATCAAACGTCCTTTTAATTATTTATCATACTTTGTTTTGAGTTTATATATAAGAGGTTTATTTTTTGAGCAACCCCCCAGATGTATTAATTCTTTGTTTTAAATAATGTTTGCCGGGCATTCATATGGGTTGAAACAAGCTTTTCTTGTTTTTATCAAAAATGAGATATTGATCTTTTATGTACTAAGCTTTGATCTTTATGGATAAAACTTATAAATATTTAAACAAATTTTCTTTATGATTGTAGGAATCTAAAAATGCCTATAGGTATCCACACACAGCTCGAGACAGAGAGAAGGTGATGAACGCTATTATCTAAGTCAAAGAGGATTATCTGACACCGACCAGCGAATCAATGAACTATTGATGACATGGCCCGCATGCTCATCGGCCACCAAAATGGCAAACTAAGTAACCCGCGTACTCGTCAGCCAGCAAATGGTGGCCGAGCCACCAAATGGTGGCCGACAGGTAGCCGAACCAGCAAATGGTGGCCGGCAAGGTGGCCGGCAGGTAGCCGAGCCAGCAATTGGTGGCCGAGCCACCAAATGGTGGTCGAGCCACCATTGGAGGGCCGAGCCACCAAATGGTGGCTGAGCCACCAAATGGTGGCTCGCACAGTCCCGAGCCACCAAAACTCCTTTTGACTTCAAGACCTCCCAAAACGCGGATTTTGATGATTTTTAAGGATTCTTTCGTCTCAGAACCTCCCCAACTATTTTGATGTTATCCCTAAACGTGTTTAAATAGTTATAAACTGCAGATGACGTGAAAACACAAATTCTTATTCAAAAGGACGTCTCCAAAGCCTATAAATAAAAGCCTGGGGTCTTTTTTTAGGAGGATCTGAAATTGAGAAGGCGAGGTGCTGTCAAATTGCCCAGCTAATCACGAATTTCAGAGGAGAGTTATCAGATCTTGGCGAAAACTTTCATAAAGAAAGCCTTTCGAAAGGTTTGTGATTCTTTCCCCTTCTTTCCTCCGGATTAAACTTGGTTTTAATCTCGAGAAGAGCAACAATCTCGCTTGGTCGTGATTGTCGCTTCCGCAATTGTCTCCTTCGTGAAACAAGAGCGTAGTTATACTATCAATCGGGTTGATCTGCGGTGGTCCATGGACTAATGCGTCCCCGGCATAGGCAAAGATCCTATGCAAAGCAGCATAAAGATAAACTACTGCTGCGTTTTGTTTGATAAAGTTATAATCTTTATTTTTCGTTGTAAGAAGATCTTATAAAAAGATCATTTTTTCTTTCAGTTTGAACTTGTAATCGATAAACGGTGTAACAGGTTTGCAAATAATGGAAAAGATGACTTTTAACACAAACAAACTGGCGACCACAGTGGGAGCCAACAGTTTCGCTGCCGAAGCTATCGTGTCGTAACCACAGATCCGGATCCCGTTTGACAAAGAGGTCGAGTACGAATTCGACCAACTAAAGTTCGAGGAGTATCTGTCGTCCTCCTCCTCCAGATCCTCTGCCCCTCGCAAGCGCATGAAGATCAAGGCCCGCGTTGCCATTGCAATCTCACCTTACAACGCCCCTCCGGCCTCCAACAAAGCCGGATCTACAGATCTGGACTCCTCCTCAATCAAAGAGATAACCGCTGTAGCCACGCCAACTTTATCGAAGAGGGCACACCAAAGGCAGCGCTAACGACTTGCGCGCCGATTTGCTAAGGCTTTGGAGCCTATTGACGGGATTAGCTATGAGACGGATCTGAAATGCAGAAGGCCCCAAGTGCCCCAGGAGCAAATAAATGGCCTCTCCTCCAAACCAACAGCGAATGAGTAGATCCAAGTCAAACGGACCCGCTCAACCCTCGAGGAGCGCATTCAGAAGCATCGTGCCTTGATTGCGCACGCACGAATTCTCGTGCGAGAAGCGCAGAAGCTAAAGCGAAAAGAGGTGATTAAGAAACCACCAAAACCACGCTAAGTATGGAGATCAAAGTTCGAAACAGCATCCACAAAAAGTCAAACAGCGTCCGGAGCTGCCGAAATACACGAACCACCGTCTGGTGGCTCGGCCCAAACCGAGCCACCAAACGGTGGCTCGGCCAAGGCCGAGCCACCAAACGGTGGCTCGACCCAAGCCGAGCCACTAATCAGTGGTTTGCATCGGTTCGGGCCCGGTTTGGTTCGGTTCATGTCCGGTTCGGTTCGGTCCGTGTCCGGTTTAGTTCGATTCGCACCCGGTTCACCTCTCGCGGTCCCGTTTAAGCCTCCGGCAGCCTATATTTCTATCCTAATGAATTCTACACTCCCGGTGATACCTCATGACCACGGAGACTTATCCCGTTTCAAGATGAGGATGACGGATCGCCTGGGTCCTTTGCACGAGGATCGAGGTAAGGTTCAGATCAAAGAACGCTTGGGTCCAGTGACTGAACCCCGAGCAATCACTCGAGCTGGGGGTCACACACGCCCTCACAACAAGTCAGAGCCTTTCTATAATGGGAAAACCCCTGCAATTGATCGCCTCGGACGGCGAATTGAAGACCAAGAGCCCGTCAAAAGCTCGCGCTCCCAAAAGCGTAGCTCCAAACGCGTGACTCTTAAGAACGCCAATAAGACAGCAAGCTCTCAGAAGGAAACATATTCGTCAGACGACGACGTTATACCTGAGAAATCATGCCAACACGCGATAGGTTCTCCGGTCTTCAGACCGATGAGTTGTACTATCAGGCTGGGGGTACGAATAGATCTCGAAAGAGAAGTACCCAAGAAACAGACTCTCATTGTCCGTGCATAAACATTATCAGGGTAGTTTTATCTGCATGTAGCTACCCCAAGGCCGCTCCACGGAGGGTCTCGGTATTCGAGAGGATCTCTAACAGAATGGCCAAGTCCAGACCAAAGCGTCTCCGTAAAGAGCGATCGGCTGTTCAAGGTGACAAACTCCCAGAAGTCATAATAAATATGGCTGATAAGGGAAAGTCAATTCGACCTTCTAGCTCTGACTCGTTTATATCACATCGTCTAACCCGGTTGCGATCGGGAACTATTAGACAAAAGGACTACCAGAGAATGCAGAGAGGGTTATCCTCGGATGATGAAGCATCGGATGCTAACTCGGCCATCACCTCTGATAATACGGTGTCCAGTCCAGGATAATCTCGCGAAGTGTTTATGATTAACACCGAGGAAGTAGCCAAAATGGTTGAGGATGCCTTGGCCAAGCAGAAAGAGGCATTCAAGATCGAAATGGAAATGGCTATGCTACGAATGAGGGAAGAGCATGATCAACAAATTCGGGCTCTGTCCAACCAGTTCGGTGAATCCACCCATCACAACATTGCTGACCAAGCAGATAGCGATTTAGATGTAGATGAACGTCTCAATGCTGAGAAACCTCCCGTTGATCAGAACACTGGGGGTGGTCCCACTGAAGATAATAATACCGGGGGTGGTTTCGCCAATGATGACAACATTGGGGGTTGCCCCGTTGTTCCTCTCACAGATCGTCCGAAGCATGATACAGACGAGGACAAAAAGATAAAGGATCTCGAGAAAAAAATCAACGCTCTGATGTCTGATCGAGAGGTAAAGAAGACCGGGATCCCATGTCCTTACCCATGAGAGTGGGATTCGATCTCGTATCCGGCGAAGTTCAACCTGATCAACTTCACACCGTTCGATGGGAAAGGTTCGTCTACTCAGCATTTGATCTACTTTAAGTCCCACTTAGGCATGATCTCTGGTAATGAAGCCTTGATGGTTCGGTCATTCGTTGGCACCCTTCGCGGGCCCGCCTTCGATTGGTACCGCCGTCTCAAGTCTGGAAGCATCAACAGTTGGGACAACCTAGAGAACCTATTTCTCGCTCATTTCTTTGACGATGATGCCGAGGTGTCAATCAGGACGCTTTTCTTTGAGAAGCAAGAAGATGACGAGACGGTCAACGACTTCGTCAAGCACTTCCGGAATAAGGCGATGAACTGCCGAGATCCGATCACGGAGGACTTCATCCTCCAGACATGTCATAACAACTTATCTATTGAGATATTGGAAGTTATGGGAGTCATACCGTCCAACACTTGGAAAGACTTGAAGGTGCACGGTGAACAAGCCGAACGCTTCCTCCGAAGGAAGAAGGTCGAGAGGAGCCAACCGACGGCTAATCCTTCGAACTCGAACTTCGCCTCCCGTGGTAAGGGCAAGGCACCCGCAGCTACTGTTGGTGCTAATCAAACATCACAACGGCAATCCTGAAGACAGCAAAAGGTTTCGGACCCGAAACTCCAAAAAGAGTACTCCTTCAAGGACGAAGATGTTCCAGCCATCTTCGAGTCCCTCCTTGAAAATAATAAGATCAAGCTACCACCTATCGTCAATCAGGAGGAAGCTGACAATACTGCGGATCCAAAGTACTGTGCGTATCACAGAAGGATCATTCATCCCACTAAAGATTGCTTTGCTCTCAAGAATAGCAAATAAACCTTGGTTGAAGCCGCCGTTATATCGCTCAATTAAGTCGAATGAACACTCCGAAGAGTATACGAGTATAAACTGCTCCTCGATACTCCAATAGGTATATAAGTCTAAACTATTTCCTTTCTTCCACGGGAAGTTCCTGGAGGGTGTCATGCTTGATATTCTTAAGGATAACCCGATCATGTAGCTGATACAATGATAAACCCAGTTTCGTAAGAAAAGGTGGGGGTGGATGATTCATGTAACGAGAAGTTCCCAGAAGAATGCTACATGTAGCTTTCTTAGGGATAACCCTATCATTAAAAAAAAGGGTGATAAACACTAAACCCCCACTGTGATTTTCCAAACACTCTTTTGCTGAAACGAGATTCGATCACCTCGTAGGATCAATCTTCCCTCACAAAATTCCCATTGGTGTTTGACGACTCACAGTCTTCCACCACAAAATCCCCCACTGATCAGACCAATTGACGATGGGACCACCAAAATTCATTTTGGTCGAATCCACTCAAACTTCCATGCGTTTGTGCACTCAACATTCCCATTATTAAATTCCGGACATAAGACTCGGGATTTTAATGTCATAATCCTTGATAAATTGTCAAACCCCTTCGTGTTAAGTTCTTATCACTCGATACCAAGAATCCCCATTGTGATTTGTACTCCCACTCCTACTGTTCACCTGGTCAAACCTTCTTACAGTTAGGACCACAACCAAAATTCCCTCTCGATTCCTTCAATGAATGAGAGGTCCACAAATCGAGCGATCAAACCTTCCTACAGTTAGGATCGTCTTAAACCTCCCACTTGGTCAAACCTTCCTACAGTTAGGACCTAAGCCAAAATCCCCTTTCGATTCCTCCAATGAACGAGAGGTCCACTTTCAAATCGAATGATCAAACCTTCCTACAGTTAGGGTCAAAACCACAATTCACTCTCGATAAACAAGAAATTCACCTTTAGTTCAGTAATCAAACCTTCCGACAGTTAGGATTATCCGAATTTTTCGATTCTCGAAGTGGAGATCCCATTCCTAGTTTCGCCTTTCCGGATTTTGGGGGTGGAGATCCCACCTCGAGTCTCTTTTCCAACTGGAGATGGAATATAAAATTCTTCCTCTTCAGTGTTGGGAGATAGAATATAAAATTCTTCCTCTCCTATTTCGGGTTCGTCTTTGTCCCAAAAGAAGACACCATCCTTCAACTCTAAGCCGGTTTAGTCTTTCACCAATTAAAAAAGACACCAGAATCCAGTCTGGGGCGTTTTATCCTGAAGCCTAAGTAGGGATAAGTCAACGCCTAACACGCATTGCCCGTTAGTTCTTAACCGTAAAAAGAACAAAAGCCCATATATTCGATATTGTGGTAGGTTGTTATTCATACTGCCAAAATCCGTGCTTCACACGCATGGAGAATTTTATCCCGAATCCTGAGCAGGGATAAGTCAGCCAGCGTCTAACACGCATTGCCGGGTAGTCTATTCTCGTAAGAAAGACAAAGTTTACGTATTCAATATCGTAGCACTAAGAGAGTTAACTCTTTTAGCACAACGTCACATGCGGAACGGACTTAAATAATCCACACGCAAGCCCGATTCAAACGGTAATCGGTAAAGGCACGTCAAATCCGTTGAAGGCTGAGGGTTTGCCAAAAACCTTAAAGTCTACGCCTAATACGCGTCGCCGTTTAGTCTTTTCACGTGAGAAAGACGAAGTCTACGTATTTAATATCGTAGCACTAAAAGAGTTAACTCTTTTAGCATAACGTCATATGCGGGACGGACTTAAACAATCCGCGTGCTAGCCTGACTCAAACGGTAGTCGGTAAAGGCTCGTCAAACCCGTTGATGACTGAGGGTTTGCAAAAAATCCTATATATACGAAAGTCACTGACGCATCAACTTCATTAGTTGGTCTTGTGACTTAGACATCCAAGAAATCCGGGATAAGATCCACACGTGCAGATGAATCAGCTTTAATAGTTGGTCCTGCAGCCCAACATTTGGGACCGCCACACTCCAACGCCCTAAGAGCTTAAACTGTGGAGACTCCAGCAAATGTACGAGTATAAACTGTGCCAATCGTCGGTCAACTCGTTATAACTAAAATCAACGCCGGACAACGCGTTACAGTAAAGGTCGATGCCGGTCAACGTATCAGCAATTTCGCCAAAATAAGGCAAAAGATGATTCCAAGGAGTTCAATTACAATCAGAATTCCCGACGAATATATCAGTTCAAAGTCAACTCAACAATAAGAGCTAAATTCAGAAACTTACACATCAACTTCAATCCAAGATTTCGACAACGGTCAGACGATAAACGCAGCACCGGAAGAACTTTATTTATTCGATAAAACAACGAATAGATTGAAGGCTGAATGAGTCAAGAATTGAAACAGTTCACAGGTCCCTCTACGAGATTGAGGAAAAGGCCTATCTTATCCAAAGCATTCCAGACTCCCCTATAAAAAAATGAGTCTGAAATACTTTGGAGGGGGTATCTGTAGGCGTCTAAAAATGCCTATAGGTATCCACACACAGCTCGAGACAGAGAGAAGGTGATGAACGCTATTATCTAAGTCAAAGAGGATTATCTGATACCGACCAGCGAATCAATGAACTATTGATGACATGGCCCGCACGCTCATCGGCCACCAAAACGGTAAACTAAGTAACCCGCGCACTCGTCAGCTAGCAAATGGTGGCCGAGCCATCAAATGGTGGCCGACAGGTAGCCGAGCCAGTAAATGGTGGCTGACAGGGTGGCCTAGCCACCAAATGGTGGCCGGTAGGTAGCCGAGCCAGCAATTGGTGGCCGAGCCACCAATTGGAGGCCGAGCGACCATTGGAGGGCCGAGCCACCAAATGGTGGCTCGCACAGTCCCGAGCCACCAGAACTCCTTTTGACTTCAAGACCTCCCAAAACACGGATTTTGATGATTTTTAAGGATTCTTTTATCTTAGAACCTCCCCAACTGTTTTGAGGTTATCCCTAAACATGTTTAAACAGTTAAAAACTACAGATGACGTGAAAACATAAATTCTTATTCAAAAGGACGTCTCCAAAGCCTATAAATAGAAGCCTGGGTCTTCTTTTAGGAGGATCTGAAATTGAGAAGGCGAGGTGCTGTCAAATTGCCCAGCTAACCACGAATTTCAGAGGAGAGTTATCAGATCTTGGCGAACACTTTCATAAAGAAAGCCCTTCGAAAGGTTTGTGATTCTTTCCCCTTCTTTTCTCCGGATTAAACTTGGTTTTAATCTCGAGAAGAGCCACAATCTCGCTTGGTCATGATTGTCGCTTCCGCAATTGTCTCCTTCATGAAACAAGAGCGTAGTTATACTGTCAATCGGGTTGATCTGCGGTGGTCCACGAACTAACGCGTCCCCAGCACAGGTAAAGATCCCACGCAAAGCAGCATAAAGATAAACTACTGCTGCGTTTTGTTTGATAAAGTTATAATCTTTATTTTTCGTTGTAAGAAGATCTTATAAAAAGATCAACTTTTCTTTCGGTTTGAACTTGTAATCGATAAACGGTGTAACAGGTTTGAAAACAATGGAAAAGACGACTTTTGACACAAACAATGATCATGTATATAGGAAAGATATGTCCATTATTTACTCTTTTTTAGTGGACATCTTTGCCTAACCTCTTTGATTAGAGATTTTTGGGTGATTTGAGCATATTTGTCATTTGAATCATGTATTTGCTTAATCATCTTAACTTTTGTTAAAATGACACTTGTGTTTTTTCATGAACTCTCATTTGGACTCTCTTTTGGTATCATTTTTATTTCCTTTTTTGGATTCATGAATCTTCATGAAAAAGATTTTGGTTTTCATAAGTTTTTATAAACAAGATTTTGGTTTTTATAAGTTTTCATGAACTTATACTTTGCTTTTATGTATTGAGACATCATTCTCATAATAATGTATTTATATATATTCTCAATCAGTTATAATTTATGGTTTGATAACTTATGATTTTTCTTTTGGATTTATTGACACATCATTTGATTCTTGATTTTTTTTTGTTTTTAAATCTTTGATTTTTATTTTTGGGATTTTTTTGGTATATATCCTATGGATACATATTTATATTTTAGACTCTTGTGACACCTTATATTCATGATATGTGTATATGTGTTCACTTAATCTATCTTTATATGTGAGTTTTGTTTAGCATATTTTATATTTATGCTTGCTCATATGTTTGCCATGATCTTTATTGCATATATTCTTTATAGTTTTTTGATAGGGGGAGCTTATCCCTATTCCATCTATTATTTTTATATTCTCACTCATGCTTACATATAAGGGGATCTCTTAGCTCTCATTATGTATTTTCTCCTCATTTTTGATGTTGCCAAAGGGGGAGAAAAGTGAGGTATATAGTATTTATTTTTTGATTTTTTATTGATCTTATAATGCATATTGGTAAATTATTTATCATCATTAAAAAGGGAGAGATTGTTAGCCTTCTTGTTTTGATGATGATTTAACAAACAATTTACGACTAATATTGGTTTTAGTATTTTGTTTTGTGTTGTTTAGTATGCACAGGAAAATGAGCTACATTGATATTGAAGCCTATGCGTCAAGTCAACCAATCAAGTTCAAGCTTCATATGATTCATTCTTGGTATACTTAGTATAGGTTTATATATTGTGTGCAGATTCTACAAGCTCAAATTTACACACACATTCATTTGTGAATTTTCTCAAATATATGTGTTTTTATGCAAAATATATTTTAATATGTTTTGGACTACACAAACATTGTTAACATCTTTTATTAAGTCCATAAAAACATTACACAAGTTTTTAGAACTTAATTTCAGCTAAATGTCAAAATCAACATGTTCAAAACACATGTATTTTTAGTGCTTTTGAAGTTTTCTGAGATTTCACAAATGGTAAGAGGAAATTAAAAAAAATTCCTTTTTCAACTTGTTCATGATCATGTTTATAAACTTTTTCCAAAGTTTTTCATTTTTTGAATTTATTTGATATTTTTTAAAAGGGCTTTAAATTTTATTTTTAAATTTCCATACATGCTGAAAACTGGTTATCAATTGACTGGTTAGTCGACTGATGAAACTGTTTGTAATTATCAAAACTATCTATTTGAATGTTGGTTGACTAACCAGTCAACTGATAATGTCATTAGTCAACTGATCGTGCCCATCAGTCGACCGATGAGCTGCAGTTGTCTATAACAGTTAGCTCATCAGTCGACTGATATGAGCCGTCAGTCGACCGATAAGCCCCAACGAATATATTTTTCAGCTTTTGTTATTTTGTCTTTTTTGCTAGATTTTCTTGGGCTTAGAGCCTTGGTTTTCATCCTATATAAACCCCCTATTGTTTCACTTTTGATATCTATCTAAGAGAGTTTTAAAAAGAGTTTTAAAGTTTGTTTAAGTCTATTGAGTTTGTGTTTACAAAGAGTAAGCTTACATTTTCATATATTGGATTATGGGATTGTGATATTATGAGAGTAAGCTTTTATTGTGTTCTCATCTATTGTAGAGAACAAAATCTTGTATTTTGAGCTTTATTTTGAGTTACGTGTTGTATTACACTTGTACGTGGAGAGGAGTGTGTGGTGAGAAACGGAGTCGGTTCCAAGAGGAGTGGGGTCGGTAGTAAAGTCTAGTGAGAGGTTATAATTATGAATACTTGAGAAAGGTGACACGAGCTAGGCCAACACTTAGAGGGTGTAGAGTGTTATTGGAAGTGTGAAAGTTATAAAGTTTTCGGTGAACTAAAAAACCGAGTTATAAGGTGTAAACATTATTCGAGTGAGCATAGAAAACCCGATTGTGATAGTGGAGATCTCCTTGAGGTGAGGAGCAGAGACGTAGGTCAAGTGATTGACCGATCTTCGTGAACATATCGTGGGTTGTGATTGTTTTTGTGCACTACCACTCTTGTTTAGTTATTTTTTGTTCATATATCTTTCCTTAATCTATTGTATATCAATATTGTTTGGATATATTTATTAGTAGTTTTAATCGGTAATAATATCTAATAAGATTAGCATAAACCCTATTCACTCCTCTCTATGGTACTTTTAGTGCTAACATGGTCCAATGAGTCATGAAGACTATCGTCTAGAGGCATGATGGTGCGGTCAAGCATTAAATGTGATGTTGACACGTTGTCAGCGGGAGAGGCTCGAGGTTGAAGTTGTCCTCTACTTTTATCGAGAAGTAACTGTAGGCACTAAAAAAATACCAAGAAGCGAAGGACGGTCTAACCTCACTGTAAATATGACATGGCTCGTCACAATGATGAACCTTGTCTCAGTCAGCAAAGTTCATCATTGAAGATGAAGCTCGTCAGTGAAGACAAAGCTCACTATTAAACATGAAACTCGTCAACGAAGACAAATTTCATCGTGAGAAGCCCGCAAGGTTTGCTACGTAGCTAGACTCAGCCATCAAAGGAAGTAGTCCGCTTCGTCTGAAGAACCTCGCTGTGCATCAAGGCTCGTCTCATTTGACGAACCTCGCCACGTAGTGAGGCTCGTCTAACCAAATAAAATTCGACTATAATAGTCTTGAAGACCCAACCAGCCCACGTGGGCTAAATCTAAGGAGTCAGTTATGCCATGACCCCATGATTTTAGGACATTGGTTATGTGCTAAAGGCCTATAATAGCCATAAGTAGCTATGAAGAGGGCCTAGAGAGGCAACACACGTGCGAAGAAGGAGGAACTCACACTTAATCTCTGAACTTCGGTTCTTTTGATCTAAACAGCCACTAGCAACGGCTTAAGCACTTGTTGAGAGGCTATATCCTCTTTGAATCCAAGCAATCTTGCTCTGATTGTCAACGGGAAGCAAGCTTGACTCAAGCATCGAGTGAGACATCCTTTCGCTACTCAGAGCCCACATTAAACAAAAGGAGAAGTCGAACCAATCTTCCCCTCTTCTATAATCGATTAAGAGTGATTGTAACGAGACTCTTACCAAGCGATAGAGTCTTTTTCCAAAGATAATACAGTTAAAGGAATCAATTATATTTTTGAGACCCTACAGAAGATGGTAACCATAGTGGGGGTAGTCATTCTCTCTGATGAAATGATGGTGGCACAATCTGATAAGATTACTATGGGACTAACGTCGAGACTCTTGTCATCGAGTTTGACCAGTCCAAGTATAAGGAGTTCCCCTTCTCTCATACTCCGAGTCCCACAAAGGCATGCAAGTGCCGCAAAGTCTCTTACGAGACTTTAGCCCATGTGGCTTCTGACGATTCAACCCGAGTCTATATCGAGGAGAAATATTTGTCTCTAAACATCGAGGCTTTGAAAACTAGTCGTTAGGCTAAAACGTGGGTTATTAAGCAACCTAAACATTGGCTGCTGCGGAGCCTATCGCTGATCCGCTTTCAAAACGGGCATGACAACATCGATGCCAAAATCAGGATCGCTGTGAAGCCTGAGCCTTAGTCTCTCTGGATGGCTTCCACTATCGACCACGAGATGATATGTCTAATGCCCGCAAGACAGTCGAAACTTGATTAACTGAGGTTCGTCAAAATGATAAGCCTTGCCCAAGCATCCAAGTGTACTCAAATGGCGAACCCCATCTTCAACACGAGGCTAATCCAAAACAATCAGTGCATTCCTCCAGCCAAGTTCACCCCGCTGTTCGAGCTGGCCAGGTTTAGGCTCGTCAAAATGACGAACCTCGCCTTCAGCCCAGAACTAGCATTATTGCTGAGCCACAGTCAGGTGGCCAAGTTGATGTTTGACCCAGACAGCAAGCTCATCCCTTGAACCGAGTTCCTCCGACTGACGAGCCTCACATCAATCATGAGATTCGTCCAACCACTCATGCTCGTTAATCTCTAACACTTAGAGATTCTTGTGCGTGCGTTAGTAAGATACCTGAGTTAATAGGGGGTGTCCCAACTATCAATCTTCGTGATTATCTAGTTTGTAACCGTAGTATGAGCCAGATGAAATCTCAACACAACTATGAGAAGCTTATCTCTAAAGTACTCTCCCATTGCCAGTGCGGGAGACCATTGCCCAAGCCTTCTGTCTTCGAATGATTATCTGGACCGTTGAGAGTTCCATCATCTGTAAGGAGGCACTTTCATCCCCGGGGACAAGTTTCCAAAAATGAACCTATTAAAGTTACCATCAATATGATTAGCAGAGGGAAAGGAAAGGGACCAGCTAATCCTTCTGACTCTTCTGGTCCTGAATTTTCTTCGGGGATAAAATACTTGGTCATGAGTGAGACGACATATTTTAGCATACCTGTACTCGTACTGGCTTGGTAACTCCGCTGGATTACCAACGTCTACCAAATGAAACTGATGAGGAGCCTGACAACTCAGCTATTGCCACCTCCCAATCATCTAACACTGATCAAAGTGAACAAGCGAATGCTCACATGGCCGAAAATGAAGAAGACATGGCAAAAAGGCTGGAAGAACAACAAGCTACTCTCCTCTAGCAACAAAAAACTATCAAACGCATAGAAGCAATGATAGAGAAACTCCACTGGGAGAAGGAAAATCAGAAGAAGAAGAAAACTATCGGTGAAGCCTCAGGATCAAGGCATAGGCGACCTTCTCCTGATGCAGAGGAATCTAGCCGACGAAACCGAGATGGCACCGATGCAGAGAATAAGGATGAAGAAATCTTCAAAATTCATTCAGAGTCATCAGAAGCTGAATCCAACCCTCGTAAGAAGGATCGAGACCAGAAGTTGGATGATTTTCAGAAGCAACTAGATGAACTAAAGCTTCAAGGAAATTTCAAGGGAGTAGGGGTAACTAGACCATACCCCGCCGAATAGGATGCTATCCCCTACCCTCCAAAGTTTAAGCCACTCAACCTCCTGTAGTTTGATGGCAATGGCTCCTCTACCCAGCACATCTATTATTTCCGGGCGTAGACTGGACATATAGTAGGGGAATGATCCAATCATAGTTTGACTGTTCATTAGTACCCTCAAAGGGGTCGCTTTCGAATAGTTTCGAAGATTGGAGCGAGGATCCATCAATTGCTGGAAGGACATGGAAATGCTCTTCATGGCCAGGTTCTTTGATGATGACACAGAGGTATCTATGGCTACTCTGGTAGCTAAAAAGAACAAGAAGATAGAGTTCGTCAGTGACTTTATCAAGAGATTTAAAAATCGATCATTGTATTCATGCGATCAAGTCTAAGAGTCTACTATCGTTGAAATGTGTCGGAATAATCTCTCCATCAATATACTGTCCAAAATGGGCGCGTGTAGCTTGTAAAAATTGATCTCAAGTTTGTATTAATTGAATTGCTTGTTACAAATTGAAAATCGCTTTTATACAGAAGTAGAGAGAATTGATTTGATCCCTATTTGTTTAACGTGGGATCTTTTAGGGTGATAGGATGCCTTCCTTGATGCTTGAGTCGAATTTGCTTCCCTTTGATGATTTGAACGAGATTGTAAACAAACTTCAGCACATGGTAGAAGCTTGATCTTGGGAGTTTGAATAATTGAGCGAGGATTTGAAAGCCGAATGCACAAGATGCAAGAATTCCGTTCAATGCTAGATCTCTTGATGCCAAAAGGTTCTGTCCTTTTTCTGTAGCCATTCGTGGCTTTTTATAGAGGGGAATGACCTGTAAGCACCACCTAAAACATGGGGAATTAGGTGCAACCACTCCCACATTTCAAGCTGACTCGGTCAAGCAGTTCAAGTAGGCTTGACAAGCTTACAGGCGAGGTTGGCGAGCTAAGCGAGCTTTGTAGGTGAGGTTGGCGAGCTAAGCATTCAGGCGAGCTAAGCATTCTGGCGAGCTTGACTTAAATTAGCAAACTTGGATCGATAAGAATCATTCAAGTGAAGCTAAATTGTCAGGTGAACTAAGCTCTGCTAGCGAAGTCAAGCTATTTAGGAGAACTTGACCTTTTGTGTAAAGCTAGGCGAGCAAGCAGACTAAGCCATGTTCATGCGAACTTGATCATGTAGGCGAAGTCATGCAGGCAAACTTCCTTGTTCTTGTTAAGGATAAAAGGCAATTTTATTTGCCTACAGCGCAGTTTAAGCACACTCATGGAAAGACTTGATTTGACAGGGAGAGCAAGTTGAGGGCATGTTCAAGAGGATAGATGCTGAAGAGCCTCGGGAGTCTCGTCCTAGAAAAGGGGGTAACCAAGACAACTTCACCACCTAGAAATAGTCAAAAGGGAAGGATATTTTGGCAGTGGAAATCACTTCCTCCCCTAAATCTTCTTCAAAGCAGAAGGTCAATTCTTTGGATAACCGCTTTCAGAAGAAGTATGACTTCAAAGATGAGCAAGTTATTCCAATCCTCAAGTTCTTGATCAAGACAAAGAGGATCAAGCTCCCAGAATCAAGACAACCTAAGGAGCTTCGAGAATAGATGATCCCAATTACTGCATGTACCACAGGATGGTTCACCATCCAACGAAAGCATGTTATATCCTGAAGGATAAAATCCAGGTTTATTAGATGTAGGCGTCATGACCCTTCGGTCTAAACAAAAGAAGGAGTCTACAAATATGGTCTCATTGCGAATTGGAGATTTCACAGAGCTCCAGGTCCAAAACGGTGTGAAACTGATCTCACAAACAGAGACAAAGGTTGTGAACCTTGTAGGATGTCTAAAAATTACTGCAAATAGCTAATCCCCACAAAATACAAATGATGAATGCCATAATCTGATGACTTTTATATTAATCAATGAGAGTTACAATTTGATGATTCTTACAACAATTGATGATAAAAGTTAAAATCTGACAGCTTTCACAATAACAAATGAGGGTTACAACTGACAACTCTCACACCTCAGAGAGCTACATGCCAGGATTACAAGATGAAAATATTTGCAAAGCTCTAACAAAAGAGAATACAAGTTGATGATCTCTTCAAAAACAACCAAGCTAAAAATGTGGAGCTCATCACCATGTTCCAAGCTCAAAACACAAAGGTCACCACCGCGTTCCAAGTTCAACACGCGAAAGTCATCACTACATTCCAAGTTCAACACGCAGAAGTCATCACTACGTTCTAAGCTCAAAACACGGAAGTCATCACCGTGTTCTAAGCTAAAAACATGGAGCTCACCACCGCGTTCTAAGTTCAATACGTGGAGCTCACTACCGCATTTTTAGTTCTAAACCCGAGGGTCGTTTCCAAAACATGAATCTCACGTTTGACTGATTCAAACATGTTTTAAACGGTTCCAAAACCATTTTCCACGAATTAAGGGTATTAAACCCTTATTATGGAGCGATTTAAGGGATCCGTTACACCCTTAAACCCCTATAAATAGCTAAAAAGTCAGCTAGAGAAAAAGAGGGGTGGGATCTTTTGAGCATTATTAAGAGCTTTTCTTGGAGTTTTTGTCTTGGCTCGTGAACCATTTCGGATAAATTGAAAAGGATTAATTTCCTTCTAAAATCAACTTTTTTATAGAGTTTTAAACTCGTTCGGAGTTCTTAACTCGTTAAGAGTTTTAAACTTGTCTTGCAAGTTTTTCCCGACGTTAAGTCAAGAGGAATAGACTAACGTTCCACGAATTGAAGTGTTCGGATCGTCAACTGGATATAAGATTAAAACTCCCATCACTACCAAGAAGAACATAGGTTTAAACAAAGGAAATGATCTCCGTCGATTCCTTCTCTCTTTTATAAATTGGGAAACTGATAAGAGAAAATTATAATTTTTTTCTGTGTTAGTTCGAGGAAGATTATTATGAGAGATTATATTTTTTCTTCCTAAGTTAGTTAGAGAGATTAATATAAATTTTATTCTTAATATTCTCACAAATTTTCTTATAAATAAAAGATGACGTCTTCGCTAGGGACGAGTTTTTTCACCAATGAAGAAGTGGTGGCGCAATTTGACATCAACCTCGCTAGAATGACTATCGAAACTCTGATGGCTAGTTACATGACATATTACTCGAACGATTATGCTCTCTTGCGAGGTGTAGACCAGTAACTTGTTATAGAATATCTAGTTATCCCATAATATGAGCGTTGACTCTATGTGAGATGTGACCAGTAACCTTTTATAGAATAGCTAGTTACATGACATGTTACTCGGACGATTATGGACTCTCGCGAGGTGTAGACCAGTTATATTTCTTTTCATACATAGATCAGGATTAATATTTAATTATCTACAATTCGAGACATATGGTATATACATGAGGGTTTCCTTGTTTGGATTATTTTGCTCGACGTACTACGTCTTATATTGTAGATTTTTAAATATTAATTCCATCTAGTTGTATGATATTGTTACTTGGATGATTATTCTGATGGCTAGTTGCATGATCTTGTTACATGGTTGATTTTATTGGATTCTTTGATTATTATATACTATTGGTGGATTTCATCTAGTTTTTAGTAACCAGCTGCATGCTTCTATTTATTATTACTGTTTTTGCCTTGGTCATTCGACCGTTCTTATTTTTCCCTTGTGGGATCTTGTCGTGTGTCATGCACGCTGACGTACACATGTTTTCTCTGGTGTAAGTCAGACTTAGAGGAAGGATAGGTTCAGCTTGGAGACAAGCCAGAGCTAGAGTATTCTCAGCAGGAGTGCCTAGCGGATGCAGCAGAAGAAGAAACTGAATCTTAGTTATTCCTTTTAGTTTATTTTTGTAGCACTTTCATTTCTTTCTGACTAGTGTATTTTTATATCTCTCTAATACTCAGTTTGATAGTTTTGTAATAAGGGCATGTTTGATCCGAATATTATGTCTTGGATGATATTTATTTGTGATATATATTATTTTATTCTGTGTTATTCATTATATTCTTGCTAATTGTAATCGGGGACCTGTGACTTCACATTGTATTTATTTCTTGACGATTAGCGTATTAGATTGATGAGAAATTTATTTATTCTCCTAGATCTAATACGTCACGGGCTTGTTCACGTTTTGATTCCCGGGTATTTTAGGAAGCGGGGCATGATAATACTTATTCTTTACTGTCACATCATTCAATTCCCTGTAGTCGATGCACATCTGCTGGACTCGTCCTTCTTATTCACAAGCAATACAGGTGCTCTCTAGTCCGATACACTAGGTTATATCAAGTATCTCTGCATAACGTCATCCAACTGAGTCCAAAGCTCGGCCAACTCAGCCAGAGGCATATGATAAGGTGTCTTGGAGATTGGGGCAGTATCAGGCTTCACTTCTATAGTAAACTCGATCACTCGATTTGGTGGCAACCCGTCAATGTCATTGGGAAATACATCTTTAAATTCCCGAACTACAATTGGCTTCTCAGGTTCCACCTGCATGGCAGCAAACGTCGCCTCTGTCGGTCGAGGTACTACCATTGAGGAATTCAAATCTAAAGTGATCCGGTATCTTAAATACTACACTCTGACAGTGACAATCGATGGTGGCGAAGAATGTTCCCAACCAATCCATTCCAAATACGGCTTCGAAATTCGACAAATTGATCCTTAGGAAATCTGCAAAGAGCTCTCTCCCACAGATGACCATAGGACATGCTTCACAGGATATTCTAGCCCGAGGAAAGAGAAGTTACAGGAAAAGAGTGTGTAGTCACAAAGCGACGAGACAAAACATAGTGGGAAGCTCTAGAGTTAAAAAGTGATAAGGCAGGGACGAAAGAAACAAGAACCTTGCCTAGTGTAGAAGAAGGAAAATACATCTAAGCTAGCACTCATAAACAAATCCTATCATAATATCATCAAGAAATATTAATAAAAAAAATCATATGCAAGAATAACTAGAATGAACAACTCTTCCCAGTAATGACCTGGTCATTCGCCTCAGCTTCCCCAGTTGTCATCATGAATGTCTGATGTGGTGGTTGTTGTCTCTGCGCCTCCTAAAAAACCTACCTCTGCGGAGGGAGAGGCCCTACTTGGGGATAGGGTCCTTGCTAGAAGAGCTGCCTGAACTAGAGGTGGAGGCAAACTGGCCTGCTTTCGCTATGGACACCCCGACTGACATGGTCGGGGGATCCACAGGTATAGCAGAGACGAAGATGCCTACGACACTCTTTCTGGGTATGCCCAGGATAGCTACAATAGGAACACTTTACCGAAGGCTCGCCACGAGTATGCACTCCTAGGCGTTGATAGGGGTGGCCCTAAGGAAGGGTCTGTCGCTGGAAAAATGGTTTCCTCTATGGAGCCTGCTATTGCCTCTGAGGGGGATGCTCAACATTTCGGGCTGGGGCCACTGGTGTCCTGCTGTGTCCCACATGCAGATCTTTAGGTTCCTTTTGAACACTCTCGATCTCACGTGCTGCATCTAGTATGATGTCATAAGTCGCAAGTGCCCTACTAGCCAGAGCAAACCTGATATACTTATCCAGACCCTTCTAAAACTGATGCCTCCTGATGGTAGGGCAGTAACCAGGTGGGGAGCGTACCAGCTAAGGGACTCAGCTTCGTACTCATCAATAGATCGACCTCTCTACTTGAGCTCGACAAATTAACGCAGAAGTTCGTCTCTGGCAGACTGGGGAAAATACTTCCTATTAAAGCGCTTCATGAATGTCCACCACGAAATTGGCCTCACAAGATGGGTATTCTCAGCTACCCACCAGATCCGTGCAATATCAGTAAGTTAGATATCCATAAGATATACCCACTCTACAGGAGGAATATGGGTCACCATGAGAATGGTCTCGATAACCTTCAAAAACTCCTCTGCTGCTAGAGGTCCTTCAGCACTAGAGAAGGAAGGAGGTCGCATGTATCAGAATTTCCTAACACCAAACTCTGTGCAAGAGGAAGGCTGGTGTTGAGGCTCTCGCTTCAAGTGTCCAGCCAGATGCTATTGATTCAGAACCAATCACTGAATCATTGCCAGAAGTTGGTGTGGGTTAACTTCGGGCGATGGGCCACTACTATCGGATGGGTTACCATTGTTACGTGTACCCACCATGGTTCTGAAGGGAAGGCAAAGAAAGATAAAAACAAGGATCAAAATCATTGCAGGAAGAATAAGAAAATCAAGGTCAAAATCAAAATCGAAATTGAGTAAGGAAGGGACTAAAATATAATTTATCAAGAATTTAGGATAAGGTCTAAAGTATAGTCTTATAGATAAAATAATGATATGCGTTTAAATTATTCATTATATTCTCACTGGTAGGAACTCGGGACCGGGACCTGCATGGGTCACCCTAAAAAACCTGTCATGCCCCGCTTTCCAAAATACCAGAGAATCGGAAGGTGAACAAGTCCGCGGCATATTAGACTAAGGAGAAATAAGTACTCGACCATTCTACTCAATCTAATACGCTAAGCATCAAGCAATATAATGCAAAGTCACAGGTCCCCGATCACAGTAGCAAGAATATAATAAACAACTCAGAACCAAAAGATACATATCACAACTGAAATATCATCCAGACATAATATTCAGGCCAAACATGCCCTTATATAAAACTATGTGAATGAAATGTTGGAAAAATATAAAATACATCGATCAGACGGAAAGGAAAGTACTGCAAAAGTAAAATAGGGTCATTAATTAAACAAAAGAGATAACTAAGCTTCAACGTGTTCTTCTACTCCATCCGCAAGGCCTTCCTCGGAGGATACTCTGACTCTTGTACGACTCCGAACTGAACCTGTTTGCCCTCTAAATCTGACATACATCCCGAGAGAAAAGGAGTATGTCAGTATGCATGGCACACGGTAAGATCCCACAAAGAAGAATAGAAATGGTCAAATGACCAATGTAATAATAGTAATAATAGAAGCATGATACTGGAATTCTAATAATCTAAATGCAATCCACCACTAGAATATAACGATCAGAATAATCATACAAGTAACTAGGTCATACAACTAGATGGAATTAATACTTAAAAATCTACAACATGAGACGTAGTACATCGAGCAAAATAATCCAAACAAGAAAAATCTCATGTATATACCATATGTCTCAAATTGTAGATAATTAAATATCAATCATGTTCTATGTATGAAAAGATAAATAACTTGTCCACATCTCACAAGAATCCATAATCATCTAAGTAACGAGATCATGTAACTAACCATCCTATAACAGATTACTGGTCTATATCTCACATAGAATCAACGTTCATATTATCAAATAACTGACTGTTCACAAATCTTCTACACGCATCCAATACCGCTACACGAATCGATCAGAAGACTACACACAATCCGATTTTGGCCTGGTCCGAACTCAAGCAAAACTCGGGTGACTATACAAATTCACTGACCAAAGTGACTGCATGAATTCACTTTGGCCTAACAAACCAATCCTAATGACTACACAAATTCACTGGTGCAAGCCTGGAAGATACATCAACAGCCACATCCGATCACATGAACCAAGACTTTCCCACCAAACACTTCTTGTTTTTCTAAGTCAACATGACATGATATCTAGGTCTTGTCCATGATATGCAAGGCCACTAAGGTCACGAAATACAAACAATTATCAATCATAATAAGAATAATAAATGCAACTGATCCTATGAAACAATATCATGACATGTAATGAATAAATAATCGAGAATAGGGATCTTGCATATACTTAATTTGTGACAAATCTAAGAATTGTAATGAATAAATAATTGGGGAATAGGATCTTGCACATACTTAATTCATGACAAATCTAAGAATTGTAATAAATAAATAATCGGGGAATAGGGATCTTGCCTTGGGGTTATTGTCGAACGAATTGACATTATCGTGTGAGGCTATGGGCTTGAGGACGAGGCGGCGGCACCGCTACGGATGCGGTGTGACGGGACTAAAGAGGGAGCAATCAACGGTGGATCTAAAGTGGGTGGAGCTCAGGGTTCGGGTGGATCTGGACGGCACGACGATGGCTTGGATCTAGGCTGATGCAGAGGGGGCGGTGAAGGAGTGAGAGAAAGAGGGGAGTTGGCTAATTGACGACGAGGTGTGGGTGGAGGGGCTGCTATTAGAGCTCGGGGCTGGTCACGGTGGTGGAGAACAACAGGAGGGGAGAACAACGGAAAAGCTCAGGGGTAGGAGGCACGAGTCTGAGGGACGTTGCTAGTCGACGACGGTGGCTCTGGTGGCGGTGAAGAGGAGCAGAGAGGAGGGGAAGAGGAGGGCTGGAAGAGGGCGGTTGCAGGGGCTGAGGGGATGAGCTGCGACGGTTCAGTCGGGGAGGCAGAGCTGGCGGTGGGAGTAACAGAGGCGGAGGTGTGGAGGTGGAGGCGCGACAGGGTTGAAGGAGCTAAGGCGGCTCAAGTGGGGGTAAAGGTAGCGGTATGGCGAGGGCTAAGCAGCGATGGAGCTGGGTTGACGGCGACAGAGGGGAGCTTGGTGAAGAGAGGTGGAGAGGAGTTAGAGGAGGCGGAGGTAGGGGTTGAGGCGGTGTTGTAGGTGGTGAGAAGGGGAAGAGGAGGTGGACGGAGGATCTAGTGGCCGAGGGTGGAGCGGAGGAGGTTGGCGTCGGGCTGAGGGCGACGCGAGTGTGATCGGCGACTGAGGTGGGCAGAGTTCAGGGATGTAGAGAGGGAGAGAGGTTAGAGGAGAAGGTTGAGGCGGTTCTAGGGAAAGCAGCTTGGGAAGAAGAGAAGAGAGAGAGAATATAAGAGAGGGAGAGGGAGAGAGAGAGAGGATATAAGCATATGCGGAAAGAGATTAAGGGAGAAGTTAAGAAGGTAAACAAGGAGAAATTAAGGGAATAATTAGGGAGGAAAATCAGGAAAAAATTAAGGAAAATCAATATAAAATAATTTATAATAATAACAACAACAAAATCAAATATTAATTTAAAGAGTTTCTTTTTTTATCGTAACAATTAAATTTATAATTAATAAAACTATTAAAATAAATATAAAATAGATTTTTAAATCATGGAAATTTTCTAGAAAATTAAGAAAATATAAACACTCTTTTAAAAATAATAATTTAATATTTTAAAATACTAGAAAAATTTATTTAAACTAGTATCAAAAATTCATGGTCATTACATTGACAATAAACCTATAACCTTAATAACCAATCTATATACATAACAACTAACCCCTAATCTTAAAAAATAATCTCTAACCTTAACAGCTAACTACTATACTTAAGAACTAATAAATAACATTCACAATCAAGAATAAACATTAACATCTAGTTATTGTTATAAACAATAAACAATATAAATACTTACAAAAACAAACTAGGTACACCCTTGCAGATATAACAGTTTCTTTCTTGTTCTTGGGCCCCTTAATGTCGTTTCAATTGCAGTATTTGTCCCGTTGAAAATATAGCTTCCCCAGTAGTGTTATTTATTTGTTCGATGCTATCAACATACTCGAACAAGTGCTTTAGTATACCAAGAATAGTTCTCGGATACCAGATCATGCTCAACTAATACAAGATCTGAAGTAAGCGAAAGTCCTTTACATCTTCTTGCTTACTTGATCGTACAAGCTTCGTGAGTAGATCTTCAACATAGTGTCTGGTAGGCGTAGGGGGAGCATTATTGCTATCATCCTCATTTTTAGAAAAATACCATTTCCAAATCTGATTGTTTCAATTTTGGTTATGACCAACAAAATCCCCCTCACTGGTGAACCATGTAAGGTTGAAGGAGCACTCAATGTCTTCTCTAGTTTTTGGATATGTGAAGATAATTTTTTTCTTTTCGTTCAATTGTCTCAACACATACTCTAAAGTGGGAAGACCAAGACCAAGGGGAAAAATGAATGTAGTGTCTAAAGACACTATCTTCATAGGCATCCCAATGCCTGTGATCCATAAGTTGCACTAAAGAATGCATGAAATCATATTATGTCGCAAAGTTGGATGTAGGCCGAAACACTGATACATCCTTTTGTCTGTAAAGTAAAACAAGAAGACACAATTAGCTTGTAACTAATCTATAATCTTAACAACAATGCTGTAAAATTAACAATGAAACTGTAATCTTAACAACATATCTATAAACTTAACAACCAATCTATAACATCAGCAATCAATCAACAACTTTAACAACTAACACATAACTTTAATTAACAACTAACAAGTCACAAGTTAATAGTAAACTTCATAACTAATTCATAATCTTAACAACTAATGCATAACCTTAACAACTAACAAATCAAAAGTTAATAGTAAACTTCACAACTAATTCATAACCTTAACAACTAACGTGTAACGTTAACAACTAACAAGCTACAGGTTAACAGTAACATTCATAACTAATTCAACACCTTAATAACTAACGCTTAACATTAACAACTAACAAGCCATAAGTTAACAATAACCTTAACAACTAACAAGCTACAAGTTAACAGTAACATTCACAAGTAACTCATAATCTTAATAACTAACACTTAACCTTAACAACTAACAAGCTATAAGTTAACAGTAATCTTAATAATTAACAAGCTACAAGTTAATAGTAACCTTCACAACTAATTCAAAACATTAGCAACTAACGCTTAACCTTAACAACTAATGAATATCCTTGACAACTAAAAGCTAACATTCACAACTTAATAATAGTCTTCACAAATAACACATATCCTTCAAAATTTGACAAGTAACTTAGCAACAGGCAATTGTCAAGTACCATGCAGCATCATAAACAACTAAATTATGCAGTAAACTCACTTCTTTTGGGTTAACATATGCATGCCTTCTAAATTGCTCCTATTCATTCCTTTCTTTAGATCTAGGAGCGCTTGCGAGGTATCATGAGTGTTGCCCCAAATCCGTTCATTGAACTGGGCTTGTGCAAGGAGGATGACTAGTTGTGATGTCCTTTAGAATATCTGCTATTGTTGTGCTAGTATCAGCTGACTCTGTGCTCAGACGTCTCCTAGCGATGACATACTTTGATGCGTTGTCGTTTTCGAATTCTTCTACACAGGCGACTACTTTAGGCATTAACTTGTCTGCCATAATTCTACTCAGGGGTGTAGGAAGGCAAGAAGAGAAGAAAATAGAGGTAGGTTGACCTAGGGTTAGGGTTTCGATTTGGGGACAGTTGATTTCTCTCTTGGACAAATGAGGGAGATGGACATACTTGTCGAGGAGAGGTATTGAGAGAGTGGAAGGTTGTTAAATCAAAGGGCAATTTTGGGATATTTTTTAAACCTTGGGTCACGTGGGAACAGGGTTTGGCAGCTAAAAGATTTAGGGTTTTAATTTCTGGGGTTTTGGGAGCTTTGAAAAGGTCTTGTGTGGGAGGTGAGGGAGGAGTATTTCTTATTATTTTAGGGCTAGAAGTAATTTCCCTACTAATAATATCATATACTAATCTCATATGAACTATCAATAGTTCTACACTTAAGAAAAGATTAAGAAATCATACGTAGCTAGCATATTATCATACATGGAGTATTATAAAAAAACCTAAAAATTTTAAATTTTGTAAAAAAATACCCTTAAAAGTTCAAACTTACAAAAAACACCCCAGACTTTTAAAATTATAAAACAATAAACATGAAATCTATAAATTAATAATACCCCCAAAAAATTTAAAATTTACAATTAACACCCTCAATATTTTAAAAATTATAAAAACAACCTTAAAATTTTAAATTACAAAATAATATCCTAAAATTTTGAAATGTCAAAACTTACAAAAAATATAGATGAACACAAGGGAAACCACCAAACACTTAAAAATTTAAAATTTGTAAAAAATAACATCAAAGTTACAAAAATTCTAAAAACTCTTTCAAAAGTTAAAAATCACAAAGAACCCTGAAATTTCAAAACTTATAACTAGTACACATCAAATCTACATATTATCAGCAAACCACTAGAAATTTAAATTTTGTATAAAACAACATAAAGCTTCAATAATTGCAAAATCACCCTCAATATTTTATAATTGCAATAAATATCTTAACAATTGAACACACGATATATAGAAATAATAAGCACCCAACTTATAATATAAAATTTTTAAAAAACATTTGTCAATGTTTCAAAAATTGCAAAACACACCCTTAAAGTTAAAAATCACAAAAGGCTAATATTTTCAAATTTTGCAAAGATAAGAGTAATTGTTTGATATTCTTTCATTAAGATATAAATTTAACTTTTAATTTAAAGTTTATTATTCCTTTTCAGTATCTAAAGGTAGTATAAATTGATGTTGGTAAAAATAGTAATACCAATATATTAAAAATATCCAATTAAGGAAAAAAATTTTAAACAGATATAATAGATTAAAAATTGATGTTACTATATAAATTTAATGAAATATAACTTCACTAATAACATTAATTGATAGAGGAATAAATTACATAAAACTGATTAAAACTATAATATAATAGCTTAGCATTAATTGATTATAATGTATAAACATTAATCTCTGATGTTAACAATCTTTATAGGGTAAAAAAGTACAATGGTTGTTTATAGAGAAACTATTAGAAAGTTCAGAGCTACCCTTCAAAAGAATCAACCTATTCATTTCAAATGAAGAAGTGAAGAAGATAAATCCAAAATTTAGAAACATTCATGAATAACTTGAATTGACATTGATAAAATGCATATCTATTAAAGAAGCATCGACGGAGCTCCCCTTGAAGAATATATTGAGCAACTTTGTCCCAATCAAAGAAGCATTCTCCATGAAAGATACAAAAAAATAGTAAGT
The DNA here is from genome assembly GCA_022839385.1 of Asparagus kiusianus. Taxonomy (NCBI): domain Eukaryota; kingdom Viridiplantae; phylum Streptophyta; class Magnoliopsida; order Asparagales; family Asparagaceae; genus Asparagus; species Asparagus kiusianus. Next base: position 1,329,869 of record BQKN01000093.1, read on the forward strand.
ACTTATAAAGTTTTATACTTTATTCATCAAATGCTAAAGGAATCATAAACTTAATATAAAATTACATACAAATAATTTTACAATAGAAACTAAAGTGAAGCTATTAATTAACTACGTTATGAGGCATAACAAGCTAGATAAGAGGAGGGAAATCTAAATAATGGACAAAAGATATGCACAATATACTTATTTATTGTAGCATAAGTAAAAAAATAAAATTGACATCTTATTTTTCTTATACAGTGGCATGTATTCTGCGTGTAATGTTATTTGGGGATATGACTACCAGCGAATGATTAATTTTGAAGACACGATCAAAGAGAAGCATGTAATAGCATTATCAGATTTTAAAATATTTAAATATGAAGGTAACATATTGCATCACTTAAATTCTTATCAAAGGCCATTAAATATAAAATTCACCTTACAACTATCTTAAATTTATAGTGGAGATATGCATACAATCGTAAATTACATCAATAATATATATCAACCCAAAGCTATAACTTGTTGAAGAAATAAGAGAATAAAAAGTAACCCAAGCAAACATCCATATAACACAATAAAAAAGAAATATTATATTTTAAATCTAATATGCAAGGCACATTTAGAACAAGTTGTCAAGACAAAATTATCTCCATCCTGGCTCTTTACAAATGCAATACAAATTCATATTACTAATATGTGCAATCATGGCAACATTTAAAAAAATATGATCTTACAAGACCTGCTCTAAAATTCACATAATCAAACCTAAAACTAATTTACTAATATACAAACACGCTAATGCACCTATAATGCAAAAATAACTATCATTTATAATAGAGTTGAGCCATGGTTCTATACTTACAAAGACTATAATATCCATTCTTCATAAACTAAATATATCAAAATCAAATATTAACATTACAATCTAAGCTAAATTAACAATAAAAAAATATTGTTATTTAGTTCAAAATCAAATATTAACATTACAATCTAAGCTAAATTAACAATAAAAAATATTAACATTACAATCTAAGCTGATGACATAGTACCAATGTTAAGTAATATCCATTCTTCATAAACTAAATATATCAAAATCAAATATTAACATTACAATCTAAGCTAAATTAACAATAAAAAACATTGTTATTTAGTTCAAATCCTCGTGGAAAATGACACAGACAAGCAAATACATTCAACTTTTTTTATGAAGTAAGATAAAATAAGATAACAGATAAACGAGCATTGAAAAAGATAATATCATAAGAAATTCAGCTCCTACTTGATATCATAATTGATATAGATGATAAAGATATTACTCCAGAATTGTTAAGAAAAAAATAAATGTGAAGAAGGATTGATCTCGACTCAATAAAAAATAAAAAATAAGGAATACAAGATCTATTCTCTGAATATTAAATAGAATAGCTTAATTTTTTGTGTAAAATTAATAACTTTTAGAAGATATTTTATGAACTTTTTTAATACTTTTATATGCTTATGTGGATATCTTTATCATATAAAAGTGTACTAGAGTTAGCATTAATTTTTAGTTATGATTTTGTTATGAAGTCTGTCAATGATTCGGAACAATATCCATAATTTTTTAGTTTTGTTCTAGCCCACTTTTAATTAATCATATTGGCTTATTAGCTTCAATTATTCATCTTCCTTTTATAACGTTATTTAAGTGTTTTTTTTACATTCACAACACTATAGTTTTTCAAGTCGAACTTGGTTTCATATCGGTGTAAATAACATTAAATTTTAAATTGGCTTTGGATTTTATTTATTTTATGTCAATTTAATTGTCAACTTAAAATTTTAAATTTGGTGTAGTACATTCAAACGAACATCAAAGAAAATCACAATGCTAAAGTTCAAAGATGTAAGTGAGCAAAAACTATCAAAGTAAAACCGAGGAGCATATTGGTAAGGAAATTAAAAAAAATATTAATTATGGAAGTTAATCACATGCATAGCACGTGCATAAAATCTAGTTTTATTTAAAACAGGAGGCATCACAAAAGAAAACAGGAAAAAACTAAAAATATATATTAAAGTTACACTTTTTTTTAACTCTAATGCTTTCTGTTACATCAAAGTAGAATTCTGTTTACATGATTGTCAGTTGAAAATATTCGAAACTTTATTACGAAAGACTAAACATAAGTTTCCCTTAAAACACATGGATGGTAAAAGTTTCAATCTATTTGTTCACTTTATCAAACATAAAAATGACTGAATTTCAACAAGGAAAAATTGCTTCATGGCCCCAAATTTATATTTTCAATATGCTCTAACCCCCCAACTTTCAAACATGTGCTGCAGCCCCACCTTTTTGAAAAATTTATTAAAAGCCCCTCTCCCCAAGTTCCTATGCAAACTTTATACACAATCCCCATTTTACCCTCCCCTACACACCCCTCCTCCTCCTCCGTTCCTCCTCTGCCCCCGCCCCGCCTCCCTCCCCTCCCCCTACACCTCCCCCCCCGCCTCCCTCCCCCCTACACCCCCCCGGCCCCCTGCCTCCCCCCTACAGCTCCCTCCTCCTCCTCACCGCCTCCCTCCCACGCTGCACCTCCCTCGCCTCCCCCCCCGTCTCCCTCCCCCGATGCACCTCCCTCCTCCTCCTTCGGTCCCCCTTTGCCCCTTCCCCGCTCCGCCGCCGGCGCGTCCCGAGGAACTTCGCGTGGGCACATTAATGTTAACTCTTTTTTTGTAACATATTAACTCTTTTCTGTAACATGTTAACTCTTTTCTATTAACTGTTAACTCTTTTCTGTAACATGTTAACTCTTACAGCTAACATGTTAGCTGTAAGAGTTAACATGTTAGCTGTTAAAGTTAACATGTTAGCTGTAAGAGTTAACATGTTAGCTGTAAAAATTAACATGTTATCTGTAAGAGTTAACATGTTACAGTAAAAATTAACATTTTACAGAAAAGAGTTAACATGTTACAGAAAAGAGTTAATATTTTACAGAAAAGAGTTAACATGTTACCGAAAAGAGTTAACATGTTACCGAAAAGAGTTAACATTTTACAGAAAAGAGTTAACATCCACTGACATAAGAAAGAGGATGGTAAATTTGGGATTTAAATCAGCTGATATGTCTAATCATGAGCTGACATGTCTAATCAAGTGCTGAAATAAGCTGGAATCATGATGGAGGGGCTTGGCCATATTTTTTTCAAAAAGGAGGGGCTAAAGAACATTAAAAAAAGTAGGAGGGGCTAGAGCATATTGAAAATATAAATTTGGGGCTTAGAAGCAATTTTTCCTTTCAACAATATGCTATAGAGAAAACAACCCATTTTGACATCAGACAAAGTGAAAAATAGGAGTAAGTATCGTGTACCACACCATCTCTATCTCTTTTCAATTAATTATTGACATGTGTCAATTACTCTGCCCATTTTCTCTCCGGCAAGTGCGGCGTCCATCCCCAAGTCTGACGAGAAAGTATCCAGTACATCCAATGCACAACATCATCTATACCTATTTTTCAATTAATTATTGCTATGTGTCAATTAATCTGCCTATTTTCCCTCCGGCGAGAGTGGAGTCCATCCCTATGTCCGACAATATTTCATTCACTGGCACGATAAAGCACCAAGTAATAGTATCTAACAGTAATTTGGGTATTGTACATATAGTCTTCTTTTTTTTTTTATAAGGAGAATGATATGGGCACATCCCCAACCACACCTCCAACCATACTCCCTCTCTCATTTGCTACAGTGCACCGGGCCCCTATGAGATTTTAAAAAACCACACCCCCTCTCTCATTCGCTACAGTGCACCGGGCCTCACATGAGATTTTAAAATTTTAAAATCTCATGTGGGGTCCGGTGCACTGTAACGAATGAGAGAGGAAATGTGGTTGGAGGTGTGCCCCTAGTGCCACCCTTTTTTCAATAGGCTGTGGTAGCTTTTGGCGCGCTGGATTTAGCTTTCCATCATGTTAATCGACAGCGACTCGCTGGCTGCGGATTGGTCGTCGGAGGAGAAAAGGATGGCTGGGTTTAGGCCAAGGGCTAGAGGGTTTGGCTAGAAAAAGAAAGAATGAATGATAAGGAAAGGAAAATATGTCATCGCACTTAATGGATATATGTGCGTCATTAATTAATCGGAAGGAGGTATTAGATGATGTGGTACAGTTAATGCACAAAATACTTTCTCCCTTTGACTATCTCAATAATGTTATTACGGTAATCTAAATCTTTAATATTATAATTCTTTTTTACGAGGCTATTCTTTCTATGTTATTAATAATAATTTCAGATCTGGGGATCTACAATGAAAATGGGGCAAAAAATAAATAAATAAATAAATAAATAAAAGAAAGAAAGAAAGAAAGAAAAGATACATCTCCAGTACTTGGGGCATTCTTGGAAAAATTTAAATTAAGGGTATTAAATTTAATGTCAATGGAACATTAGGGTATTAGAGTGCAACTAATCCATATTATGTCAAGCATGTACAAAAAAATAAAATAAATAACAACAAATATTTAAAACTTTTTACTTATACGTCAATGTGTAGGGATTGACGGCTGGAAATGGTAATTTTCTTTAATCTATCCTCTGGACATAGATGTCACTACAATGAAAGTTCTATGTGTACATACTTATTTGATGACACATATAAAAGTGTCATTTTATTTATAAAGGATTGAAAAATAGCGAGATAAATAAAAAGTGTGGCAAATCACGACACGTATCATTTGTGTCATTAGATCTTAATTATGATGATAATTAAATATTTATGATAGTGTATAAGAAAAAAAAAACTCCATAGTCAGGTGTTTTTAGGTGAGAGTAATTTTAGGATGGACGATCTTCTCAAAAGTTAATAGTGTTGAGTGGTGATGCTCTTTATATTTTTATGGTCTACATACAACTATGTGTGCTTTGTAATATATTTGTGATGCATATATGTGTCACCATTATCAATATATATACATCATAAGTTTTATGATACATTCTCATATGTATAGAAAGACACTCTTTACACATGCATCCATGCTTTTGAGAAGTGTCGCGTTCAATTTGTGGGACACAAAAATGTGTCATGTAAAAACAAGAAATGTATAATAATTTACTGTTTGGAAACCCATACATAAGCCAAAGGCCTATGATATATATTTATACTAGTCAATGTGAATAGGTTGAGTACCCAAGAGTCACCCCCACTTAGTGGGGTGTTACACCACCATAATGGGGTGTAAATGAAGGGATAATGAGGGGGAGGCCAAAGGCCTCCCTCATCTCATAATACTCCCCCTTATCCATCCATTATCTTGGGTTTAGCTTATGAACACTTCAGGGTTCGTAAAGCTAATGTGGTGGATACTTCTGGATCCAGAGTAAACTTGTTTGCCTCCTTAAAACCTTAGCTGTGGAAAACCCAGTAGGAAAAAACCATCAGCCTAAGGAAAAAGAGTACACCCCATAGGTTACTCCCCCTGAACCATACAAGCTTCAGACTTGTAGGTCTTTCAGATGTCTCATCCCTATTCCTTTTACAAGTTTTACAAAAGTACATCTAGGCAGAGCCTTAGTGAGCAAGTCAGCTAAATTATTACATGATTGGATCTGCTGTACTTTAACTTGCTCCTCCTCTTGAAGATCGTACGTCCAGAAAAACTTGGGAGATATGTGCTTCGTCTTGTCACCCTTGATGAAGCCAGACTGAAGTTGAGCAACGCAGGCTGCATTATCTTCAAATATAGTAGTTGGCTCAAGGTCACCAGTCTTCAGGCCGGTAGACACTAAGATGTGTTGAATGACAGAACGAAGCCAAACACATTCTTTGTTGGTTTCATGGATCGCGAGGAGTTCGGAATGGTTGGATGAGATTGCTACAGTGGTTTTCTTGACAGACCTCCAAGAGATGGCCGTACTACCGCATGTAAACACAAATCCGGTTTGTAATTTCTCAGTGTGGGGATCAGACCTGTAACCTGCATCTGAATAACCAATTAAGGTGGGAGACCCACCCTTCAGGAAATATAATCCCAGGTCTATAGACCCTTTGAGGTAGCGCAGAAGATGCTTAACTCCATTCCAGTGGCGCTTTGTGGGTGCTGCACTGTATCTGGCTAGTAGGTTAACTGAAAACGTTATATCGGGACGCGTACAGTTAGCCAGATATAATAGTGCTCTAATGGCACTGAGGTAAGGTACTTCAAGACCTAGCATTTCCTCCCCCTCTTCCAGCGGAAGGAAGGGGTCGTTCTTTACATCCAATGATCGAACAACCATTGGTGTACCAAGAGGATAACATTTATCCATTCGGAATTTTTTAAGTAATTTCCGTGTATATATGGATTGGTGTAACAGGATACCACCCTTAAGGTGTTCGATCTGTAAGCCAAGACAATACTTTGTTTTGCCTAGATCTTTCATTTCAAAAGTATTCTTAAGGCTTTCAGATATCCCAGCTATCTCTGCATGAGAACCAATGAGATTTAAGTCGTCGACATAAACGGCTACTATAATGAATCATGTTCCCGATCTTTTTATAAAGATACACGGGCA
>BQKN01000093.1:1341399-1363924 GCA_022839385.1 Asparagus kiusianus
ATTATTTATTAAAACATCCACGCAATTTAATAATAATATATGCAACAAGCATAACAATTGCGCAACATCTCAGGCATATAATTAGATATAACTTAAATATTTAATAATTACGTGGGCCACGAGAAGACATATCATACGTACCGTTAGTTTAGATTACTATTGGCAGAGCGATCTCATGACCTTCCGTAATTATTAAACATGAAAAATCTAAAGATGTTGCATGTGGATAGGTTTTGAGAGTTAGGCTCTGAGACGTGTGCATGGGACTATGATGGCGACAGTGCAAAACCTCTAGATGCTCTAACTATTAAGATAAAATGAACAGCAACAGGTACATTTTGTGAACAGATTTTTTTTATATATAGCAATTAACTAATAGTATTAATTACTAGTTATGCCAACAAATAATGAAATCAATTAGATTAGATGAACAACAATAAAATTGCTTAATAAATAGAAAAATTCCCGAGTGAAAAGTAACCCTCGGTGAACAGTAACAAAAATTTTCCTTTTTTTGTTAATTTTCAGCTGCCATATATTATTCTACGGATTATAGTAATTACCTCTAGATCAAAGATCTAAGGACGATCGATACTAAAGATCCGTAGAACGCTGCCTCCTTGCGATGATCCGTCGAACGCTCCCGCTGCAACGAACCAGATCTCAATACGCAAAAGAGGAAGGAAATATTTTTTTATGGCTCAGGGATTCAAGAACACTACGTGCTGATAACGTGTTTGGAAACCCATACATAGGCCAAAGGCCTATGATATATATTTATACTAGTCAATGTGAATATGTTAAGTACCCAAGAGTCACCCTCACTTAGTGGGGTGTTACACCACCATAATGGGGTGTAAATGGAGGGATAATGAGGGGGAGGCCAAAGGCCTCCCTCATCTCATAATATTTACAACTTTTTATAGTATATATAATTTTAATCAAGACATTTAATCCTAATCCGAGCACTTGAAATTCATAACAATCAATTGTGTGTAGAGTGAAATTCCTAAAAAATCATAGTCTCTAAACTTGAACTTAGGACTGCCTCATGTCGATCCGCATCCCTGGTAGTGCTTTAATATTGTTTGTCAATAGGTCAACTAAGATGTAAAGAAAATTTAACCTCCCCTAAACGCACTTCAAAAGCTAAAAATTAAAGTGTCTTACTTTATCAAACATAAATATTACAAACAAATTTTCTTAAAAAAACATTATAAACGTTTTAATTACGCTTTTAGACATCCATGTTAGAAAAGATACTCTCTTAAAATGTGGTATTTACTAATCCATCTATTTAGATGGATCAATAAATAGTCCCTTTATTTATAAAAGAAAAAAAGAAATAGAAATAGGCTTTCCTCTTTCGAAATGCTAAAAGAGCGGCCTCGTTTGACAAGGGTTAATAGAGAGATAAGGGGGTTCAACCCCTTATGAAGGCTCCAAACAACGAAAACATCTAAAGGGTTAATAAACCCTCACGTGATACTTAACTGACGTTTAACCAACATTTAAGCCGTGACTATGTGGTTTAGCAAAACCTCACGAGGAGGAGGACTAAATTTACTCCGCGTCGTGCGGGGGTGAGAGCAGTAATAATGGAAAATTTGAAAAGGATATCTCTTAGCTTGGTTTTTGTGCTTTGTTAACTAACTCAACTTATAGGAAGATGATAGCGTACAATATTTTGATTGGTGAATGAAATGCATTCCCTTATTTATTGTGTATTATAAAGTGCAAGTTATTGATGACACTTCAAAGTTTTCGGTAATTTATGTAGAAACAAGTTCTTTGCTAATGACATGTCATTTTAGTTAATTTTTATTTCCCTTCCCAACTATTATTTATTTAAACGTAATGAAAAATTGATAATATTTTATAATTAAAAATGATTGCAAATTATTTTGATGAAACATATATTAATAAAATTTCCTATTTTGTTAAGGTTAAACTTGGTAATTTAAAAAAAGAAGAAGAAATAACTTATTTAACCCTTCTTTATTTGTCAAACACAGAAAAGTTAACCCTTCATTGTAACTATCTAATCCAAATGAATTTTAATTATCTTAAACTCTCCATTACAAGCTAATTAACTAATTTAACCATTCTTCTTAAACCCTTCTCACTTAATCTCTTGCCAAATGACACCTAAAAGAGTAAAATTAATCTAAGGTTTTCATCTTTCCATATGCTAAACGAGCTAAAATATTAAAATTAGTCATAACAAATATGGATTAAATAATCTGACCTTTTATCTACTGACTAGCCCTGGCTTAACTCTTCTCCTTAATGACCTTTACTTTTCTCCCACTATCCTTATTGACCTTTATCAAACAGGACTTTAGGCTTTGTGAGCTTAAAACAGTCTATGAACAGGATAATTAATTAGACTGTGTTTGGTAAGGGGTTAACTGAGAAGGAGTAAGGATAATGGTTAACTTAGTTAATCCATCGTGAATAGTTAAAAATATTCTAAATCCGTTTGGATTTGATAGTTAAGACAATGGGTTAAGTCTTTTGTGTTTGGCAAATGCAGAAGGGCTAAGGAAATTAATCTTAATATTTTTTAAAAAAAATACCACTTTCGCCCTTACTGAAAAATTTATAAATAATTGCCTCATTAAAATAAAAGGAGCTTGAATTTATGTAAAGCTGATTATAAAAGTATTACAATTTAGTATTATTTAATAAATGATTGTTCAGAAGGTAAATAAAAATAAATTATCATTTTTGCGTCATTTCAAAAGCTAAAGAGAGATAATGAGCTAATAAAATATTATATGGCTTCTTATCTATCAATAAACCTAGCAAAAAAAGATTTGATTATTCAAGGAAAAAACAATTTACTAAATAGCTTTATATAAAATTATAATTTTTGCTCATATAAAGATAATAAAAGACATAATTCAACCTCCTTATACTTTAATATTCGACAACTTCATATATCAATTATTCCAAAGCTGTAAAGCAATCCTGTTGCGAAGCTGCTCACCTTTTAAACTTTCATCTGCACCAACCACGTATTGGATGTCTTCTTCTTCCTCCTCATCTTAATCCTCATTCATCTCTAATCCATTGAGCATATTAAAGTATTTATCATTTCCCTGATGCCTTGCAATAAAATTATGAAGAAAACAACAAGCTACAACGATTTTGACCTGAGTTTCGTAAGGAAATGGAGCAGGAACTTTCAAAATTTTGACTCTTTGCTTTAAAATTCCCTATGTCTTTTCCACTACATTACGTAGTTTTACATGTCTATGATTATATTTGTCTTTAGTATCTCGATAGGCTTTGGTGGTCCCATTTGCAAAATCTCCAAGATGATAGCGTGATCCACGATATAGGGCGATAAATTTTAAAGTATTAGCATATCCCGAGTCAACTAAGTAAAAGCGACCAACACATTTAAAATTATCTGACTTTAGTACTAATTGATTCCAAATAAACCATAAAGAAAAATATAAAAAATTTACCTTCAGGAACATTAAATTTACCATCTTTCAGTATTACACGGAGTACTAACATATCAGATGTTGATCCTTCCCATCCGGCCAGCAGCAACATAAAGAAAAATATGATCAAAGGAGCATGCTGCCATTATATTTTGAGATATGAAATTCTTTTGATTATATATGATACTTGTTGTGTTTCTTTTTCTTCACAATTGCAGAGGTAAAATAGCCAGATTGGTATAGTTTGTTAACCATTGGTGACAAATTGGTATATTTTTTTGGACTTTGACAAATTGGTATATTCTCTAGACTCTGGCGCCAAATATCCCTTAAGTTTGGCTGGATCCAAATTTTCCGGCCAGTTTTCTCACGTGACGGCTCACGTGATGCCTAGCTGGCAGGATTTATTACACAAAAACCCCCTCATAATCCAAACTCCTAATTAAAAAAACCCCTCCTCCTCTTCCCCTCACCCTCTCCCTCCTCCTCCTCATCCTCTTCAACCTCTCCCCATCATCCTCTTCAACTTCTCCCCATCACCCACGCCCGCCAGCTCAGCAAGACTCTCAACCCCCACTGATCCTCCTCCACCCCCAGAAACCTCATTCCAATCCAGAATGCATGGCATTTACTTTAATGTATATAAGCCAAGCAATGGATCTAGTCTCTTTCAATATTAACAAATACTCCATAAATTCTCCACCCCAAACACAATATAAACATCAATCAATGTAACCGTCCCACCTCAACAATGTCAATACTACATTCTCAAATCACATCCTCTCCTTCTTCTCTCTGCCAGGAAATCCACCAAATTCGTAGGCAAACAACTTCAACCCAAACCAAACAATAGCCCATTCATCTCCTCCTCGTCCTCACAATCGAACCCATGCCGACATTTCAGAGACTCCTCATACCCCCCGACAGGAAACGAAGTAGAAATCAACCCAATGTAAAACCTCAGCTCGTCACCACTCTTCACAACCTCACCGATCTGAAACCAAAGAAAGAGAGCTCTAACGCTCACCCCCTTTAGGACTTTGACCGCCTTGTCTTCGAGCCTCCTGGAGACCCTTCGCTTGTATCAAAGGAGATATGTGTCTTAAACTCTGAATTGGCACTCACTATCGAAGTAGATGTCGAAGGTATTGTCATCGCGGAGGAGGTAGCTCTCGACGCCAGTGGGAGGAGGCCTTTCGGGAGGTTGAAGGTGGAGAGGAGGTCGTAGGCGGTGGGGAGGGAGGGGAGGAGAGGGAGGGGATGAGGAGGAGGATCAGTGGGGGCTGAGGGTCTTGCTGAGCTGGTGGGCTGTTGGAAAGAAATATTTGGAGGTGATGGAGAAAGTGTTTAAGAATTCGGGAGACAATAGAAAATTTAGGAAGAAGAGGATTTTATTTCTTTTGAACACCTTAGAACAACTTGGAACTTCTTGATTACAAATGAGAGGGAAGGGGAGCTATTTATAGCCTCCAAAGTACAAAATATCTAGAATATTTTAATCCTAAATCTAGAGAGTTCTAGCATAATATCTAGAATTTTATATTACAATTATCTAGAGAAATATCTAGATATTCATTCTCTATAATTTTCTAGAACATTTTAGGGAGGTGGAGATGTTTAGATATTTCTAGAGAAAACTCTAGAACTTGGATCAAGTATTGGGTTTAGCCCAACAATTGATAATTGGATCATTGATCCAATAATTAAACTTGATCCAAAATCAAGTTTACTTTTCCACACCCCCTCTTAAACTTGATTTTGCTACTCCAAGCAAACTCCTCATCTTGATAAAATCTTCGCGCTTAAGAGGCTTGGTGAAGATATCAGCTACTTGATCATTCGTCTTCACGTACTCCAATTGAACGTCCCTCTTGATAACACACTCTCTAATGTAGTGATAACGAGTGTCAATGTGCTTACTTCGATCATGGAAGACTGGGTTCTTCGCCAAAGCTATTGCTGACTTATTATCCACTAAGATCTTCGTTGGCTCCTTTTGTAGTAAACTCAACTCTTTTAACAGGTTCCATAACCAAACAGCATGGTAAACACATGAAGTAGCCGCTACATACTCCACTTCACAAGTAGAAAGGGTGACAATTGGTTGCTTCTTTGACATCCATGTGAAAGCTATATCTCCAATGAAGAACACGAATCCGCTTGTGCTTTTTCGGTCATCTACGTCTCCACCCCAATCGCTATCGCTAAATTCAACAAGCTTGTAATCGTCAGAAACAGAGTAATACAAGCCAAAGTTTATGGTACCTTTGATATAGCGAAGTATCCTTTTAGCTGCCTTGAAATGAGTTGTTGTTGGATGCTCCATGTATCGGCTCACAACTCCGACTGCATATAGGATGTCAGGTCTTGTGCACGTTAAGTAGCGTAGGCTTCCAACCAAGCTCTTAAATAGTGTTGGATCTACACTCTCTCCTTCTTCTTGCTTTGACAATTTGGCTCCACATTCCATTGACGTGCTTACTGGATTCGAGTCATCCATCTTGAACTTCTTAAGACCTCTTTAGCATAGCCTTCTTGAGTAATGAAAATTCCATTATCTTCTTGTCTCACTTCAATTCCAAGGTAGTAAGACATCAATCCAATATCGGTCATCTCGAACTCCTTCGTCATCTCCATCTTGAATTCCTCGAACATACTTGGATTGTTGTCTGTGAATATCAAGTCATCTACATACAAGCATGCAATCAATTTATCATTGTTTTGAGTTTTGATATAGAGCGCATGCTCATATGGACACTTGATGTAACTTTTCTCCTTGAAGTACTTATCAATTCGAGTATTCCAAGCTCTTGGTGCTTGTTTTAACCCATAAAGTGCCTTCTTTAACCTCAAGACTTTATCTTCTTCTCTCTTGATTATGTAGCCTTTGAAAGTACCCTAGAGGGGGGGGGTGAATAGGGTTATTGCTAATCTTATTAGATATTAATACCGATTAAAATTAATTAACAAATATATCCTAACAGAATAAATATTCAATGTGATATATGCAAGGATATATATATGCAAAGGGAAAATAGACAAGAAACAATGAAAACAAATAGTGGACACAATGATCAATCCAAACACAAAGATATGATCACGGAGTTCGGACCTTCCGTCCTACGTCTCCGCTCCCCACTCCCGGGGAGAACTCCACTATCAACACACCCGGTTTGGAAGCCGGAACTTCTCTACACACTCGGTTTTCTAGCTAACCGAAAACTCTCACAATAACTCACAATGTACATACACAAGCTACAACCTCAAGTGTTGGTCCTCACGAATCAACTCCCTCAAGTGCTCGGAATTATCACCTCTCACTAGGCTACCGACGCCACTCCTCTCGGTATCGACTCCGTCCTCACCACACACTCCTCTTGGTGTACAAGTGTATTACAAAGTGATACTCACTAATAAAGCTCAAATACAATAAATCGTTCTCTAAAATGGATGAGAACACAATGAAGCTCACTCTCACAATATCACTCACCACAATCCACAATATAGTGTATGTAAACTTAAAAGCTCAATTTGGATGTGTGTGTGATAAATGAGTACAAACAAAATTTAACTCAAAAAGAACTAGCAATAAAATAGATATGAAATATAAGAATAAGTTGCTAGGTAATTGAGTTAGGGAAACCTCTCTATAATCACAAAAAGAGGATGATGAAGTGTTGAAGATGAGCTCCTCAACAAACGATATAAGCTCCTCTTTGTAAAAGCAAATTCCAAACATAAACAAACTAATCAAACTCTTAATCTCTTTTAAAACTTGATTTAAAACTTTCTTAAGTAACCTGAAATAGTTGAAGCAAAGGGGTATTTATAGGTTTGAAGAAACCAGCCCAAAAATCCAACTCAAACCCTTAAAAATATTAAAATAAGCAAAGCTGGAAACTAGCCGTTACTGTGCCAACGGCTATATATAAGTCGACTTATCAGGTTCCACAAGTCGACTTGACAGAAGAAAAAAGACATACAGAATAATAGATTATAAGTAGACTTACAGTCGACTTAGTGCAAGTCGACTTACCTGTAAAACAAGTCGACTCAACAGAGAAAAAATTGCATATTCCAGGCTAGTTCATAAGTCGACTTATCAGTACTGATAAGTCGACTTATGAACATGCACAGACACTGTGCATGTCCAAAATCTGACTTTTGAGGGCTCTTTAAAAATAGTAAACAATTTCCAAAAAATGTAAAATCTTGGGAAAAGTTTATAATCATATATGCAAATATGTTGGAAAAAGAATTTTTCAATTTGCATTTATAATTTGTGAAAAACACTGTATTCTGCAAAAACACTAAAAGATGTGTATAGTAAGAACATGTGATTTTTGTTTTTGACTTAGAACAATTTTTGAAAACTTATAAAATATTTATATGGACATCATAAAAGTTTGTTTATGATTTAGATATAGTCCAAAACTTTATTTTGCATAAAAACACTTATAGTTTCGAGAAACACAAGAATATGTGTGTGTGTTATGAAAATTGAGCTTAAAGAATTTACATACAAAATATAATCCTATACTATGTATACCAAGAATGATTCTCCTGAAGCTTGGACTCGGTTTGATAGACTTGATATGCATGGCTTCCATATATCAGTTTTGCTCAAGTTCTTGAATATACCTGTATATATTAAATAATACAAAACAAGATACTAAAACCAATATTAGTCGTAAATTGTTTGTTTAATCATTATCAAAACAAGAGGATCCAACAGCCTTGTGGTTGCTCAATGTAAACTTCTTCTTCAAGATCTCTATTTAAGAAGGCTGATTTGATATCCATTTGATGTATCCTCCAATTATTTTGAGCTGCCAATGAAATGATTAATCTAACAGTTTCTAGACGAGCAACAGGAGTGAATACCTCGTCATAGTCGATTCCCGCCCTTTGACTATAACCTTTTGCCACCAATCTTTCCTTGTATCTTTCAACTTCTCCTTTAGAGTTCTTCTTTGCTTTGTATACCCACTTCACACCGATCGCCTTATGCCCATTTGGAAGTGAAGCTAACTCCCATGTCTCATTCTTTTGTATCGCCTTGATCTCTTCATCCATTGTAATTCTCCATGTCTTCTTCTTCACAGCTTCTTCGAAATTCATGGGCTCGCACTCTGCAAATAGACAAAATAAAATAAGATTGTCTTGATTTTTAGTTACCTCGTAAAGTTCTTGCAGACTGCTAAAACGTGGAGTCCTTTCGCTCGAACTTTCATCTTCTTGAGAACTCGTTGTTGGTGAAGTTAGTGGGGTAACATGCTCCTCTCTTGGTTTCTCCAATTCATCTTCTTCAACATGTGGAAAGAAGTTGTAGTCTTCATCATTTGATCTCCAATCCCATTCTCTTTCTTCATCAAAGATGACATTTCGACTGATGATTGTCTTCTTTGTATCAGGATTGTAGAGCATGTAGCCTTTGGAATTGGCATCGTAACCAATGAAGATGTACTTCTCACTTTTGTCATCTAGTTTGCTCCGCTTCTCGTCCGGTACATGAGCGTGAGCAAGGCTTCCAAAGACTCTTAGATGAGAAACACCGGGCTTCCTTCCGCTCCAAGCTTCTTGTGGTGTTTTTCCCGAAACACTTCTTGTTGGAGATCGATTTGACAGATAAACCGCGCATGCAACTGCTTCTGCCCACAACTCTTTTGGTAGTTTCTTACTTTTGAGCATGCTCCTCGCCATTTCAAGGATTGTCCGGTTCTTCCTTTCCGCAACTCCATTTTGTTGAGGGGACCTCGGCACCGTCAATTATCTTCGAATACCGTTATCTTCACAATACTTCTCAAATTCCTTGGATGTGAATTCTCCTCCACGGTCGGATCTCACGGCTTTGATCACAAGGCCACTTTCCTTCTCGACATGGGCTTTGAACTTTTTGAAGTTTTCAAACACTTCTGGTTTTTCCTTCAAAAAGTAAACCCATGTTTTTCTTGAAAAATCATCAATAAAGAGAAAAAAGTAGTTACTTTTACCGAGTGATCTTGGTTTGATCGGGCCACATATATCTGTATGTATGAGTTCCAATGGCTTCCACGCTCTTGTGTCTAACTCCTTTGGAAAACTCATTTTGAATTGCTTTCCAAGTAGACACCCTTCACACACTTAATTTGGATGGTTGATGCAAGGCAATCCTCTCACCATCTCTTTTTTAGAAAGTAGCTCTAATCCTCCAAAGTTGAGATGCCCGAATCGAAGATGCCAAAGCTAGGACTCCTCCTTGTAGCACATCTTGAGACATTGTACGATGTCATTTTGAATGTTAAGAACAAACATTCTATTCTTTGACATCGGCACCTTAGTAATGAGATTGTTTTCTTGGTCTCTTATAGAAAGGTTATTATCCTTTAATCGAATATCATAACCTTTCTCTAAGAGTTGTCCAAGGCTCAATATATTGGTCTTCATGCTTGGGATATAGTAAACGTTGGAAATAAATTGATGATCTCCATTCTTAAATCGGATGAGAATATTTCCTTTACCTTTCACCTCCATCTTCGATTCATCTCCCAAAGCCATATTTCCTTTCACCGATTCATCAAGCTCCACGAACATGTATTTATTGTCTGACCGTCTGTTGGAATGTCTGTAAGGGTTCCGGTGCTGCATTTATTGTCTGACCGTCTGTTGGAATTTTGAATTTGAAGTCGATTCTCGCTTTTCTAACTTTTTAGCTTGAGTTGGTTGTTTCAACATAGAACTGACCATCGGTCATCGGCGTTGAATCTTCATTTACAATGCGTTGTCCGGCGTTTGAGCTTCCTTACGACGCGTTGTCCGGCGTCCAAGTTTCATTATAACGCGTTATCCGGCGTTTGACACAGTTTATACTCGTACGTCTGCTGGAGTATACACAGTTTAAGCTCTTAAGGAATTGGAGCGTGGCAGATACTTGAGTCACGAGACCAATTTATAGAATTGATGCATCAATGACTCGTATTTATAGAATTTTTGGCAAATTCTCAGCCATCAACGGGTTTGATGAGCCTTTACCGACTACCGTTTGAGTCGGGCTAGCATGCGGATTGTTTAAGCCCGTTCCGCACGTGACGTTAAGCTAAAAGAGTTAACCCTTTTAGTGCTACGATATTGAATACGTAGACTTCGTCTTTCTCCTGTGAAAAGACTAAACAGCAACGTGTATTAGACGTTGACTTTAGGATTTTTGGCAAATCCTCAGCCTTCAACGGATTTGACGTGCTCTTACCTACTACCATTTGAGCCGGGCTTACATGCGGATTGTTTTAGTCCGTTCACATGTAACGTTGCGCTCAGAGATTGAATCCTCTGAGACTTGTTGCTATGACTTCAAATACATAGACTTCACCATTGTTATGGGAATAGGCTACCCAGCAACGTGTATTAGACATTGACTTATCCCTACTTAGGCTTCGGGATAAAGGTCCCCAGAGTCAGGCTCTGGTATCTCTTTCTACGGGTAGAGACTAAACCGGCGACGCGTGTTAGGCGTCGGCATATCCTTTCTTAGGGTTCAGGATGAAATTCCTCATGCGTGTGAGGCATGGATTTTGGTGTTATTAATAACAACCTGCCACAATGTTGAATATGTGGGCGAGTGTTCTTTTTAACGGTTAAGAACTAACCGGCAGCGCGGGTTAGGTGCAGACTTATCATTGCTTAGGTTTTAGGATAAAATACCCCAGAATCAAACTCTGGTGTCTTCTTCTGCGAAGAAAGACTAAACCGGCAGCACGTGTTAGGCGCAGACTTATCCCTGCTTAGGATTCGGGATAAACTTCCTAGGATGAATCCAAAATTGATAAACTCTTGGAAAAGGTTGGTGTGGGAAAGGAAGAATTTTATATTCTATTTCCTGATCTTCTTTTAGGGTGAAGGCGAACCCGAATACAAGGAATGAAGAATTTTATATTCTATTCCCAGTTGGAAAGGAGACTCGAGGTGGGATCTCCACCCCCAGAATCTGGAAAGGTAAAACTAAGAGTGTGATCTCCACTCCGAGAATCGAAAAGATTCGGATAACCCTAACTGTCGGAAGGTTTGATTACCGAACTAAAGATGAATTTCTCATTTATCGAGAGTGAATCTTGGTTTTGGTCCTAACTGTAGGAAGGTTTGACCAAGCGGGAGCTTGAGATGACCCTAACTGTAAGAAGGTTTGATCACTCGATTTGAAAGTGGACCTCTCGTTCATTGGAGGAATCGAGAGGGGATTTTGGTTATGGTCCTAACTGTAGGAAGATTTGACCAAGTGGGAGGTTTAAAACGATCCTAACTGTAAGAAGGTTTGATCGCTCGATTTGTGGGCCTCTCGTTCATTGGAGGAATCGAGAGGGGATTTTGGTTTTGGTCCTAACTGTAGGAAGGTTTGACCAAGTAGGGGGTTTAAAACGATCCTAACTATAAGAAGGTTTGATCGCTCGATTTGTGGACCTCTCGTTCATTGAAGGAATCGAGAGGGGATTTTGGTTTTGGTCCTAACTGTAGGAAGGTTTGACCAAGTGGAAAGTGAGAGTGAGAGTACGAATCACTGTAGGAATGTTGATTCGTACAAATCACTCAAAGGGGGTTCCTGATGTTAAGTGATAAAGACTTAACAAAAAAGGGGGCTTTGATAATTCGTCAATGATTGATAGATCAGAATTCTAAGCATTATATCCGGACTCTAACAATGAAAGTGTTGAGTGCATGAACATAGCGGAAGTTTGAATTTATTAAACAGGAAAGAATTTTGGTGGTCCCGCCGTCAATTAGTTTGATCGGTGGGGGATTCTGTGGTGGAGACTATGAGTCGTCAAACACCAATGAGAGTTTTGTGAGGGAAAATTGATCCAATGAAGTGATCGGATTTCATCTCAGCAAAAGAGTGTTCGGAAATTAGGAGTTTAGTGTTTATCACTTTATTCATCATGACCGGGTTATCCCTAAGAATATTTCATTTAACATTCTTCTGGGAACTTCCCGTTACATGAATTATCCACCCCCAACTTTCTTTGCAAAACTGGGTGTATCATTGTATCAGCTGCATGATCGGGTTATCCTTAAGAATACCACGCATGGCACTCTCCAGGAACTTCCCGTGGAAGAAAGGAAATAGTTTAGACTCATACACCTATTAGAGTATCAGGGAGCAGTTTAACCTCTTATACCGGTCGGAGGATTGAGAAGCAGTTTATACTCATATACTCTTCGGAGTGTCAGGAAGCAGTTTATACTCTTATACTGGTTGGAGTTATGCCGTTCTCAACTGGCTTACTCTAGCGTTATGACGCCGACTTTAACCAAGGTCTGGATACTATTCTTTAAAGTAAAGCAGGCCTTGGTGGGATGAAGGACCCTCCTGTGGTATGCGCAGTACTTCGGATCCGCAATATTGTCAGCTTCCTCCCGATTCGTGATCGGTGGCAGCTTGATCTTATTATTTTTAAGGAGTGATTCGAAAATAGCTGGAACATCTTCATCATTGAAGGAGTACTCTTTTTGAGGCCTCTGATCTGAAGTCTTCTGCTGTCTCCGGGAATGCTGTTGTGACGTTTGATTAGCATCGACAGCCGCTGCAGGTGTCTTGCCCTTACCACGGGAGGCGAAGTTCGAATTCGGAGGATTAGTCGTTGATTGACTCCTCTCGGCCTTCTTCCTTCGGAGGAAACGTTCGGCTTGTTCACCGCGCATCTTCAAGTCTTTCCAAGTGTTGGACGGTGTTGTCCCTATTGCTTCCAACACGTCCAACGAAAGATTGTTGTGGCAGGTCTGGAGAATGAACTCCTCAGTGATCGGGTCCCGGCAATTCAACGCCTTGTTCAGGAACCTTTTGACGAAGGCGTCAACTAACTCCTCGTCTTTCTGCTTCTCATCAAGCAACGATCCGATAGATATCTCAGTGTCGTCGTCGAAGAAATTTGTGAGGAACTTAGTCTCCATGTCGTCCCAGCTATTCACGCTACCTGGCTTGAGGCGGCGATACCAATCGAAGGCGGCTCCGCGAAGAGTACCAACGAAGGACCGTACCATCAGAGGCTCATTACCAGAGATAACACCCAAATGCGATTCGAAATAAATCAAATGCTGAGTGGGGGAACCCTTTCCATCGAACGGCGTGAAGTTGATTAGACTAAACTTCGCCGGATAGGGGATTGATTCCCACTCTCTTGGGTATGGACAAGGAATGCCCGTCTTCTTCATTTTTTGAGCGGAAATCAACGTATTGATTTTGCTCTCGAGGTTTTTGATCTTCAAGTTTTCACTTGTATCTTCGTTGGCATCCTCGTTACCAACCCCTACATTGATGGGAGGGTTATTGGCATTATGAGTTTTATTTGCATCTGTGTCCTCATTTTTCAGATTGTTCTGGTTACGATGACTTGGTTCGCCTTGTTGGTTCCTCAATGCCTGGATTTGTTGGTCATGCATCTCTCTCATAGTCTGCATGGCCATCTGCATTTCGAACTTGAAGCTCTCTTGCTATTTAGCCATGGCTTCTTCGAGCATCTTGGCCACTTGTTCCGCGCTTATCATCAGTGACTCGCGGGGTTCCCCCTTACTGGACACTATATTATCTGATGCGACCGCAGAGCAGGCATCCGACTCTTCACCTTCTGAAGGTAGTTTTGTCCGAACCCTACCATAAGTTCCTCGTGCGATGGCTCCAGACTGCAGACGGGTTAGACGCCAGGATGCTTTCAGAATCGACTCGAGATTATCCCGTGCCGATGTCCTTTTGCTGGTCATGTTAGCGGTGACCCTCGGAAATTCTCCATCTTCAACCGCCGTTCTTCTTCGTCGAAAACGCCTAGACCTTGGCTTTGGCATTTCAGTGCTGAGCCTCTCGAAAACCGAAACTCTTTCGGGGACCGTCTTGATGCAGTTACACTCAGACAATACCGCCCGAATGAGTTTGGAACAGGGGCATTGATTCTCTAGCCTTTGAGGACTCCTCTTCCTAGTTTTCCTCATACCACCAACATGATAGTACAACTCGTCTGTTTGAAGATCGGAGTAACCTATCGTGTGTTGGCACGACTTCTCAGGTATAACATTATCATCATCGGATGACAACGTTTCCTTCTGAGGGCGAACTGCCTTCTTCGGGCTTTCAAAAGTTACGTGCCTCAAAACATGCCTTTGTGGGCGCCAGTTCTCAGCGGACTCCTGGACTTCGATGTGCTAATTGGCGTGCGCAGCAGCCTTGAACTCCTTGTCATGCTGAAAATGATGGCAACCCCCCAGCAAGTTGAGTCGTTCGGGGCTTTTTCATTGGGCCCAAACATTCTTGAACTGGAGCCTTGCCTCTTTCATCGGGAATTAGACCGATGCGTTCCAAAACTGACCTCCTTCTTCGGGATGGTCCTGCGGGATCTCCCGGAGCATTTATGGGGATTATCAGCGATTTGAGTTGGCTCACCGGAGGTTGAACCTGCTTCGAAGGCTGTGACGATTGTGCCTTAGCCTGAATCGCCGCTTTAGATTTCGGCCTCCATACTTGGCGGGTTGGTGGTGGTTTCTTTGTCACCTCCTTCTGCAGTCTTCTATGGGCCTCTTGGACTTGAGCCCGTGCCTGCGCTGATAGTGCGCGGCGCTTGCGAATGCGCTCCTTAAGTGTCGAACGATTCCGTTTGACACAGATCCATTCGTTCGTTGGCGGCTTGGAGGAGCTGCCATTCATCGGTTGTTGAGGCTGTTTGCCTCTCTTGTTCTTCGGACTCGCATTATGGCGGATTCCATCCGTGGATTCCATTGCCTTCGCGAATTCTCGGGCCAAGCGTTGGCGTCGCCTTTGGCGGGCTCTCTTCGAGAGAGTCACCACTCCTTTGGTGACGGAGGAATTGGCAGGAATCGGCTTGACCTGATTGGAAATTGGAGGGATCTCACGCAATGCAACTTTGGCATCCAACGAGGCGAGATCTTCGTTGGTGTTTTCAACATCTTCAAACCAACGAGCTTTTTTCCTGGCGGAGAACTTCTTGGACTTACGGGGGGAGGTTGATCCGGATGAGGACGACAAGTACTCCTCAAACTTCTGTTGGTCGAACTCGTATTCGACCTCCTCCACGACCGGGATCGGGATCCGCGGCTGCGACGCAACGATCTCGGCAGTGAGATCGGTGGCTCCCACTGTGGTCGCCAGATTGTTCGCGGGAAAAATTGTTGCTTTCTTCATTACTGATTCCATTGTCATCTTTAAATAACAACTTTTTGAGTTACAAAGATCCGATCTTTTTATAAGATCCGGTTACAATGAAAATCAAAACTAAGAAATAAAAAATTACAACTTTTCTCTTGTTTACCGAACAAATCACGAGCTCCTGTTATCCGGTCACTCGCTTGCGTGGGTTGTTTGCCTGCGCCGATGGTTGATCCGTTGACCACCGTGAGATCTAGATCCGGTCGGATCTATGCAGTATGACGGGTATTATTTCGCCAAGGAAATAATAGCCAGGGGGATTAGTTCACCAAGGAAATAATCGCCCTAATCTCGGGATCAAAGACCAAGCTTTGATCCGGAGTATAACTATGTAGATCTGAGATCCGGTCCTCTCGAACTCCTGCCTTATTTGGCATTGATGATCGCCGAGCACCAGATCTGGATGAGCAAGTCCTTGAAGTCCCAAAGTTTGGATCTTTTTAAGTTTTGAGCTTCGAATCCTGCAGGGCTTCGCCTCTCTCCAAAATTTTCCAACCTCTGAAAATGAAACACCCTTGGCCTATTTATAGGCACCCAGATCTGTGCCTGGGCACAATCTGGGCTGAGGTGGCTCGGCCACAAGTGGCCGGCCACCCCTAGGTGGCTCGGCGGCCGAGCCACCCATTTTGGGGTGGCTCGGCCATACCGAGCCACTTTCGGGTGACTCGGTTTTGGCCGGGTCTTTTTTGGTATTGGTTTTGCCGTTGTTTCGTCCGTTGTTCGGTTCTGTGGTTGATTTGTTCATCTGGACCTGATTTGGTAATAAATCCGCTTCTGAGTTCGAGTCCGAAACCGATCTTGATTCGATCGTGATTCGTCCGAGTCCGCTCTTGGTTGGATGACTCGTTGATTCCTCAACCTGTTGGCTTGATTCCGCACACGAGTGGATTCATTCCGTTGTTTGCGTGCGGTTCGTTAGCCTCGTAGCCTCGTTAATCCGCTTCGTCACGTATCGCTTGGCTTCGGTGTTGCAGACTAACGATCGTGTTTGGATACGTTGCCCGATGGTTCGTTTGTCGAATCGACGTCGTCGAGCTGTGTTAAGGGACCTATAGGCAGTTTTATACGCCTACAAATAGATTTGTCTTAAGTTCGGAAGGGTCCCCTGAAGATGACAAACTTAGTCATGCAAGCTAAAACCCGAGTCATCATTGGCGAACTAAACAAGAATGATGATGCTTCACTCAATCTGCAATGAGGTGCATTCAGTCAATAAAATTTTGCGATCCAAAGTGTTTCAAAAATTCGTCCCAGTCAACCGCGAACTTTCAAAAACTTTGGAGGGGGTTCTGTAGGCTGTCTAAAAATTATAATAGATAGCTAACTCCCCATCAAACATTGATGTTGGAAGTCACAATCTGACGACTTCCAGAAAGCCACAATTTGAAGAATTCCACGTAGATCGATAAAGATTACAATCTGACGACCTTCACGATAGCTCTGATCAACAACTTCCACAATCAACATCGGGAGTTACAATCTGATGACTCTCACATATCAAAGAGCTAAAGCAAAGATTACAAAACGACGATCTTTACAACGCTCTGACAGAAAGAGACTATAAATCGAAGGTCTCTTCAAACTAAGATGTAGAAGTCCTCCCTGCGTACCATCATCGAGACACAACACCAATGTGAGCGTAAACACAGCTTCATCCGCTGCAAACAAGCCCCATATATGAGATGATTGATCTTGATGGCTGCGACAACAACATGACTGATATTATATTAGCAACTATTAGAGGTGCTGATGAGCAGTGTAATGATTTTAAAAAAGCGGAAAGATCTAGAGAGCTGTGAGCGAATATTCAGCATGCTGAGAAGCGCACGATCAAGCTATCTTAGTGGAGATTGTGACCTGCAGTTGATAGAGCGTTATTGGGATGCCTCAATTGTCACAAATGGCCTGAATAGGACCTTCTCGACTGGTCATTGATGTCATCCATATATAAAGACAGAGAAGGCATCCGCAGCTCCAACCGCTGCTCAATGCAATTCTATACCGCTGCTCAACGCAGCTCCAACCACTGCCAACACAGCTCTATACCGTTGCACAACACAGCTCCAACCGCTGCCAACGTAGCTCTATACCGCTGCTTAACGCAGCTCCAACCACTGCTCAACGCAGCTTCAACTGCTGCCAATGTAGCTCTATACCGCTGCTCAACGCAGCTCCAACCACTGCTCAACGCAGCTCCAACCGCTGCCAACGTAGCTCTATACCGCTGCTCAACGCAGCTCTAACCGCTGCAAACACAGCTCTATACCACTGCTCAACGCAGCTCCAACCGCTGCCAACACAGCTCTATACCGCTGCTCAACGCAGCTCCAATCGCTGCCAAACGTAGTTCCATACCGCAGCCAGACGCGCTTTCAGGCATTGCACCAGAACGCAAGTCAAGGCTCTGACTTATTCAAACGCGATCCATACGGTTATGAGAAAATCACTGTTCACTCACGATCGGGAGAGTGGTTTACGTGGGTTGTTACACCCGATTAATGGGGCGACTAAACCCCTATTTAGGCGCGGATTATGAGGGCAGTTACGCCCCTAATTCCCATATAAATATCAACAAACTCAACAGAGTTCAGAGGGATCGAATCGGATCAGGGTGAGGAGATTTTCTCTAAAATTGGAGCGGATTTCTAGAAAAGCGGATTTTTGAGAATCTGGAGGCAACAATCTTCAACAAATTGAAGATTTTCGGATTTTGGATACTTGGCTTATTAACCAAAGTATTTTGGTTCAAACAACTCTTTTTACCAGAGTTTGTCACTCACTCTGAGGTACAACACTCGCGGAGAGTTCTTGAGTAATTCAATTATACAAGTCATTTGTTCCAGCAAGTTTAGACGTTCGGATCGTCAACGAGAGGCAAACTCGACGCGAACATTCGAGGGAGGCATCTCATCGCCACCGTGAAGAACCCAGAATTAAACAAAGGAGAGAATCAAATTCATTCTTGTTTGGGTGGAAAATTGATTTCATTGATGAGTCCATTACAGCTTCAAACACCTACAATAAACTCAAACAACAAAAATAGCCTTTTTATAAGACTTTAAATCAAAAGTTACAATTTTCTCTCAAACTACACACAATAGAAGTTTATCACCTTTTGCTTGTGCGGGATCGTTGCCGGTGCCGGGGCTTATCCGTGGACCGCCTACGGATCAGATCCGGTGAGCAGAAGTTTGGATAATTAGTGCTTTTGCTTCACGAAGGAAGTGATTGCAGTAGCGGCGATTTTGACTAAGCAAAATCACGGCTCTTCTCGGGATTTAAGACTAAGCTTAAATCCGGAGGATGGTGGAATGAGTCTCTGATCTCTCGAACCCTTACTTTGTTGAAGAACTCCGCCAAGATCTGCTAACTCTCTGAAATTCGTGCTCCAATCTCCAATTTGACAGCACTTCGTCCTCTTGATCTCCAGATCCCTCAAAAATAAACACCTGAGCCTCTATTTATAGGCTTGGTTGGTGGTTTTCTTGGATCACAACGAGGGATTCCCCCTATCTTCAGTTAGGAACTGTCTAACAGCAATATCAGAGCAGTTGGAACCACAAATCCCGAAAGAATCCACAAAAGAACCGAAAAAACTGATTCTGGCCGTTTCACCGAAGTGGCTCGGCATTTGGTGGCTCGGCCTTGGCCGAGCCACCAAATGGTGGTTTGGCATGTGGCCGAGCCACTGGTCTGACCGGACTGTTTTGACGCGTCCCGGTCACCAGAGGCTTTCGCGGTTTCCTAGAGTTTGGTTCGTTCCATCGTTTTGTGTGTATCTCATTGCTTCGTTGACTCGTATGCCGATTTGGTGGCTGGCGAGCGTGTGGGCCACTTGGTGGTGGCCGGTGAACACGCTGGCCACTTGGTTCGCCGATTTGGTGGCTGGCGAGCGTGCGGGCCACTTGGTGGTGGCCGGTGAACACGCTGGCCACTTGGTTCGCTGATTTGGTGGCTGGCAAGCGTGCGGGCCACTTGGTGGTGGCCGGTGAACACGCTGGCCACTTGGTTCACCGATTTGGTGGCTGGCGAGCGTACGGGCCACTTGGTGGTGGCTAGTGAACACACTGGCCACTTGGTTCGCCGATTTGGTGGCTGGCGAGCGTGCGGGCCACTTGGTGGTGGCCGGTGAGCACGCTGGCCACTTGGTGAATCTTCTCGATTTGAATGATGACGTTTATCACCTTCTTTTCTTCTCGAGCTGCATACGGGAACTTATAGGCACTTTTAGACGCCTACAGATACCCCCTCCAAAGTGTTTCAGTCTCATTACTTTACAGAGGAGTCTGAAATACTTTGGACGTGATAGGCCTATACCTTCAGTCGGTATTAAAGGACCTATAAACGATTTCAGTTCTTGACTTCTCCACATTTCATTCTGTTCAGTGTTTCATCGAACAGTTGCAATGCT
Organism: Asparagus kiusianus; assembly: GCA_022839385.1. NCBI lineage: Eukaryota > Viridiplantae > Streptophyta > Magnoliopsida > Asparagales > Asparagaceae > Asparagus > Asparagus kiusianus. The sequence goes on from BQKN01000093.1 coordinate 1,361,444, forward strand.
CCCGGTGCTGCGTTTATTGTCTGACCGTTGCCGAAGTCTCGAATCTGAATTTGGTGAGTTAATTTTGGCTCATCTCGCTGAGTTGACTTTTGGATTAACTATCTGCATCGCAACGTGTTGACCGGCGTTAACCTAGGGCTACGCGTTGATCCGGCATTGACCATAGGGTTTCATGTTAATCGGTGCTGACTCTCCTCGCAACGCGTCGACTGGCGTTGACCTAGGGCTACGTGTTGATCTGGCGTTTAACCTTAGGGTTTCGAATCAACCAGTGTTGACTCTCATCGCAACGCGTTGACCGGCGTTGACCTAGGGCTACGCGTTGATCCGTCGTTGACCTTAGGGTTTCAAATCAATCAGCGTTGACTCTCATCGCAACGCGTTGACCGGCGTTGACCTAGGGCTACGCGTTGACCCGGCGTTAACCTTAGGGTTTCAAATCAATCAGTGTTGACTCTCATCGTAACGCGTTGACCGACATTGACTTAGGGCTACGTGTTGATCCGGCGTTAACCTTAGGGTTTCGAATCAACCTGAGGAGAACCAATTTATACTCGTGTACTCCTGGGAGTTTCGGGAATTAGTTTAGCCTCGCGTACCCGTCAGAGGTTGACGGGTTATCCTTAAGAATATTATACATAATATTTTCCAGGAACTTCCCGTCAATTGTGAGAAATAGTTTAGACTCGTATTCTCATTGGAGTATAAATACGAGTGTTGAATGCGTCGTAAAAATATCTGAAAAGGGGATCAAAGTGTATATAAATTATCCCCAAGTCTTTCTACACATTCGAGCCAACATTTCGCACCTCATACGCGTGTGAACCATAAAAAAAAAGATTTAATCCGGTTCGGTTCATGCCGGTTTGAGTTGGTTCGGGTCATGTAGGTTCGGTCCAACCAAAAACAATCCCCATTACAAAACCTGATCTCCTCTTTCTTTTCTTTTTCTTCTTCGGTTTCAAGACAGAAAATTCCGCCCCCCCCTTCTTTTCTTCTTCTCTTGTTTTCGGTTTTGAGTTCTCTATCCCCAAGAACTCTTTTTCTTTAAGAACTCCAAATCTCTCTTCCCTTTTAAAGCCTTTCCCTTCCCTCTTCAAGTGTTCAAACTCTTCTTCCCACTTGGATTCGAGCAAAGGAGGAGATTCAAATCTAGGGTTTCGCCCATTTGGACTTTTCTTCCCCTTTCAAGCTTCAAGAACTTGGGTAAGTCTTCTTTTCATGGCTTCTATTCCCTTGCTTTGATTCTAGTTAGTTTCTCATGTTTTGATTCAATATTTGAAACCCTAGTTCTTGGATTTGGGCAAAAAGCGAATTTTGATTTTTTTTTTGTTGAGAGGTGGCCGAAAATTTGATCTTGGACTCCCTCACCTTTGATTTCACTACATTCTTAATTTCATGCATATATATATGGCCGAAATTGTGGAGGATGTTGTTGTCAAATTGACCAAACTTTTGGGGGTTTTATATGCAAATTTGGGGTCAAAATTATGGGGGTTTATGTGTGACAAAGTGGCTGAAATTTTGAGGGGTATTGTTGCCAAAAGTGGACTGAAATTTGAGGGGGTATTTGGCCGAAATTGGGGCTGAAATTTTTTAGATTGTATGTGCAAATATGGGACTGAACTTTGAAGGGGTTATATGCAAAGAGATGAACTAAATTTTGAGGGTGTTATGTGTAAAAAAAAGCTGAAATTCGGAGGGCTTTTGTGCAAATTTGGGGCTTGAGTGTTGGTTGACGACTTTGAACCTGTACATAGCCGAATCCAAGTTGATGTTAATCTGAATTCTTGCATATGACTGAACTTGAACTCGTATATAGCCAATTTTTCTTGTATTGTTGAATTCGTATGTAACCGAACTCGTGTATGCTTTGAATCCAAACTTGTATGTGGTCAAAATAACTTGAATGGGGGGATGTCGTATAGGTTTAATCAGACCTTCAACTAGAAAATTCTATGTTATAGAATTTCAATCGAAGATTCACAATTTCCCTTTTTTAACATTATACTTCCCAAATCTCTGAACGATTGAATTGTTGGTTCTCGTTGCAGGTTAGCTATGGCGACGAGGAAGTCACGTACTGCGAGGGGTCGTTCTGCAACCCAGTCACCCGAGCCCGAACCTTTCAGTTGCACTGATATAATGTTATCATTTCTCTTATTTACGACTTTAATATTATCATTGCATCTTGCATCCCTGTTTGTTCTCCTTGGTGAGGTAATTGGGAAAAGCCGTTACCCTCCTTCGTGAGTGTGGCCGCTTCACACTTTAAAATTAACTTAGGGCAATTTCACCGGTATAGAGCCGTCATTCTCCTTCGTGAGCGTGACCGCTTCATATCCGTGTTTCGCTTGATCAAAATACACCTAAAATTAATTTAGGGCGATTTCACCGGTATAGAGCCGTCATTCTCCTTCGTGGGCGTGGCCGCTTCATATCCGTGTTTCGCTTGATCAAAATACACCTAAAATTAATTTA
>BQKN01000093.1:1365022-1386581 GCA_022839385.1 Asparagus kiusianus
AAAAGAATGCCAAGACACCCCCAAAAAGGTGTTTCGCCGTAAAAGAACACCAAGACACCCTTGGGGGGGGACCAAGGCCATGTGGACACTCAACAAAAGGAGGGGGGGACCAAGGCCATGTGGACACCCAACAAAAAGGAGAGGGGGGGGACCATCACGCGTGAGGACACCCCTAAGGGGGTGTCTCGGCTGGCCATAGCCGAGACACCCCTGGGGTGTCTTGGCAAAAGCCAAGACACCCCTCGGGTGTTTCGAGCTTGCCGAGATATCCCAGGGTGCCTCAGTTTGGTCCGAGGTTCTGCCGTTGTTCCGCCGTTGATCTGCCGTTGACTTTTCGTCCGAACTCGGATTTGATTGATTTAGGATGCGTTGGAATTCTGACGGCGAGCTCTGTGGATCCTATTGGTTGGGTTATCAGTAGGATGATCAGGACACGGCGGGCGTTGGCCCAATTGCGGTGATCGCGGGGTTTTCGGTCAATCCGTATCCCCGTGATTCTGACATTCTGTCGGCTCACGTAGTTCGTCGGTTCACTTCAGGCGCTCACCGACATCATTTGAACTCTTGTGAACCGGGTAGTGACGTTCAATCGTCGATCGTTAACACTGAGCGGTGCGTGGGGACCTATCGGCAATTTTCGATGCCTACAGATACCCCCTCCAAAGTGTTGCGGACTTGTTTTTTTTATAGAAGAGACCGTGATACTTTGGATATGATTGGTCCAGCCTTCAGTCGGCCTAAGGGACCTGTGGTTTGCTTGAACTCTCGGCTCCTTCGATCTTCGGTTTATTCGGTGCTTTGTCGAATAACCGAAGCTGTTCCGGCGCTGCGTTTATCGCCTGGCCGTCGTCGGATTCTCGAGTCTAAGCTGGTGAATTGAGTTTGGCTCGTGTCATTGAGTTGACTTTTGAACTTGCTATCCCTGTCACATTGTGTTGACTTGGGGTTCTGAATCACTGGGGGTTGACTTTTTGTTGCAACGCGCTGAATGGCGTTGACCTAAGGTTACGCGTTGACCGGCGTCCACCTCAGGGTTTTGGAACCGCTTGGGTTGACTTTTGTCATCACGTGTTGACTTTCGTCGCCACGTGTTGACTTTTGACGCAACACGCTGTCCGGCGTTGACCTAAGGTTACGCGTTGACCGGCGTCCACCTTAGGGTTTTGGAACCGCGTGGGTTGACTTTTGTCGTCACGTGTTGACTTTCGTTGCCACGTGTTGACTTTTGACGCAACGCGCTGTCTGGCATTGACCTAAGGTTACGCGTTGACCGGCGTACACCCTAGGGTTTTGAAACCGCATGGGTTGAGCTTCGTCGTCACGTGTTGACTTTCGTCATCACGTGTTGACTTTTGTCGCAACGCGCTGTCCGGCGTTGACCTAGGGTTACGCGTTGACCGGTGTCCACCTTAGGGTTTCAAATCGCCCAAAAGTCAACTTGCAGAATTCACCAACAATCGGCAATCGGCGAGGAATCGGTGTTCACAAAAACAATCGGGGGATCAGAAAAAGATTCGGGGGGTCAAAACTGGGTCAAACACCCCCGGGGTGCCTCGGCAAGGCCGAGACACCCATGGGGTGTCTCGGCAAAGCCGAGACACCCTTGGGGTGTCTCGGTTTTGCTGAGACACCCCTAGGGGTGTCTTGGTTCACCCGTGGTCCCCTCCCTCTTGAATTACCCCTTTTCACACTTGAATTTTCAAGAGAGAGGTTTATGGTCCCCCCCATTTGAATTACCCCTTTTCACACTTGAATTTTCAAGAGAGAGGTTTTCTCCTCTTCTTCTTCCTCCAAGCTTCCAAGTTCCCCATTGATTTGTTCTTGAGAACCCATCATCTCCTTGAGAAATTTTGGATTTTTTTTGGCGGGTACCCATTTGCCGAATTTTGGAGGGCCTATTTGCAAAATAGGACTAAAATTCGTGGGGGCCTTGTGCAAAGATGGGACTGAAATTTTAGGGTTTTGATTTGTGCTCATTTGATGAAGGATTGTAGGGGTGTTTTATGCAAAAGGGTTAAAGAATCGTTTGAGGGGTTTATTTGCAAAACAGTCCCTAAAAGTTTTTAAAGGGGCTTATTTGCAAAGAGGCCACGAATTTGGGGTTGAAATCCCAAGATTTAGACCACAAACTTATAACCCGAAATTTGTGGAGGGGTTGCAGGACCAATCTGTAAAAGCTGATTCATCTGCATATGTGGATCCAATTCTGAAGTTGTTGGATGCTCGAGTCACAAGACCAACTAATGGAGCTGGTGCGTCAATGACTCGCATTTATAGAATTTTTGTCAAATTCTCAGCCATCAACGGGTTTGATGAGCCTTTACCGACTACCGTTTGAGACGGGCTAGCATGCGGATTGTTTAAATCCGTTCCGCATGTGACGTCGTGCTAAAAGAGTTAACTCTTTTAGTGCTACGATATTGAATACGTAGACTTCGTCTTTATCACGAGAATAGACTACCCGGCAACGCGTGTTAGGCGCTGACTCATCCTTCCTTAGGCTTCAGGATAAAATTCCCCAGACTTGGAATTCTGGTGTCTTTTCTCAATCGGTGAAAGACTAAACCGGCAACGCGTGTTAGGCGATGACTTATCCCTACTTAGGATTCGGGATAAAATTCCCCGTGCGTGTGAAGCACGGATTATGGCGTTATTAATAACAACCTGCCACAATGTGGAATATGTGGGCTTGTGTCCTTTTTAACGGTTAAGGACTAACCGGCAACGCGTGTTAGGCGCTGACTTTGGGATTTTTGGCAAACCCCCAGCCCTCAACGGGTTTGACTTGCCTTTACCGATTATCGTTTGAATCGGGCTAGCATGCGGATTGTTTAAATCCGTTCCGCATGTAACGTTGTGCTAAGAAAGTTACTTTTCTTAGACTTAGTGCTATGATTTTGAATACATAGTCTTCGTCTTTCTCACGGGAATAGACTACCCGGCAACGCGTGTTAGGCGTTGACTTCATCTCTGTCTTTTTAAAAGCAAAGATAGGGGAAAATGGGAGAGGAAGAATTTTATATTCTATCTCCCAGCATTTGAAGAGGAAGAATTTTATATTCTATCTTCAATTGGAAAGGAAACTCGGGGTAGGATCTCCACCCCCAGAATCCGGAAAGGTAAAACTAAGAGTGGGATCTCCACTCCGAGAATCGGAAGAGATTCAAGCAACCCTAACTTTTATAGGTTTGGTTACTTGATTTGTGAACCTCTCGTTCATTGAACGAATCGAGAGGGGAATTTGGCTTTGGTCCTAACTGTAGTAAGGTTTGACCAAGTGGGAAGTTTGGGACGATCCTAACCATAAAAGGGTTTGATCGATTGATTTGTGGACCTCTCGTTCTTTGGACGAATCGAGAGGGGAATTTGGCTTTGGTCCTAACTGTAGTAAGGTTTGACCAAGTAGGAAGTTTGGGACGATCCTAACCATAAAAGGGTTTGATCGATCGATTTGTGGACCTCTCGTTCTTTGGACGAATCGAGAGGGGTTTTGATTGTGGTAAATGATGAATTATCCACCCCCAGCTTTTCTTTGTAAAACTAGGTGTATCATTGAATTAGATGCACGATCGGGTTATCCTTAAGAATACCACGCATGGCATTCTTCTAGGAACTTCCCATGGAAGGGAGGAAATAGTTTAGACTCATAAACCTATTGGAGTATCAGGGAGCAGTTTAACCTCTTATACCGGTCGGAAGATTGAGAAGCAGTTTATACTCGTATACTCTTCGGAGTCGGGGAGCAGTTTATACTCTTATACCGGTCGGAGTTTGGGGATACAGTTTATACTCTTGCACCCATTGGAGTTGTGCCATTCTTGACTGGCTTACCCTAGCGTTATAACGCCGGCTTCCACCAAGGTCTGGATGCTATCCTTGAGTGTAAAGCACGCCTTGGTTGGGTGATGGATCTTCCTGTGGTATGCGCAGTACTTCGGATCCGCAACATCGTCAGCTTCCTCTTGATTCACAATTGGCGGGAGCTTGATCTTGTTATTGTCCAGGAGGGATTTGAAGATGGCTGGAACATCTTCGTCCTTGAAGGAATACTCTTTTTGAGGCCTCTGATCCGGAGTCTTTTGTTGCCTCCGGGTTTGCTATTGCGACGTCTGATTAGCAACCGCTGCAGGTGCTTCACCCCCATCACGAGAGGCGAAGTTCGAGTTTGGAGAATTAGCCATCGGTTGGCTCCTCTCGGCCTTCTTCCTTTTGAGGAATCGCTCAGCTTGCTCTCCTCGGGCCTTCAAATCCTTCCAAGTGTCGGACGGCTCTATTCCCATCACATCCAAGATGTTAATGGATAAGTTGTTATGATAAGTCTGCAAGATGAACTCCTCCGTGATGGGATCCTTGCAGTTCATCGCCTTGTTGCGGAAGCGTATGATGAAGGTATCCACCGACTCTCCGTTCTTTTGTTTCTCATCGAAGAGTGTCCTAATGGATATCTCATCGTCGTCATCAAAGAAATGAGTGAGGAACATGCTCTCCAAGTCCTCCCAACTATTGATGCTTCCAAATTTAAGACGGCGATACCAATCGAAGGCAGCTCCGCGAAGAGTGCCGACGAATGACCGAACCATCAAGGGTTCATTGCCGGAGATCATGCCCAAGTGGGACTTGAAGTAGATCAGATGTTGAGTGGGCGAGCCCCTTCCGTCGAACGGTGTGAAGTTGATCAGGTTGAACTTCGCCGGATACGGGATCGAGTCCCACTCTTTCGGGTAAGGACACGGAATACTGGTCTTCTTTACCTCTCGAGCCAACATCAGGGCGTTGATTTTGCTCTCGAGATCTTTCATTTTCTCATCCTCGCTCGTACCGGAGTTTGGACAAATTGAAAGAGGGATAACGGGGCCACCCCCTGTATTACCATTGTTGGAAGGACCACCCCCCGCGTTTTGGTTAACCGGAGTGTTCTCGGCATTGAGAGGTTCATCCACATCTGAATCGCTACCTGCTTGGTTAGCATGGTTACGACGGCTGGATTCACCGAGCTGATTAGATAGAGCGCGAATTTGTTGGTCGTACTCTTCCCTCATCCGTAACATAGCCGTTTCCATCTCGATTTTGAAGGCCTCTTTCTGCTTAGCCAGGGCCTCTTCAAGTATCTTAGTTACTTGTTCGGCGCTGATCATAAACGATGCATAAGGTTGCCCCACGCTCGATACTGTGTCATCAGACGCTACGGCCGAGCAGGAGTCTGAATCAGTATCCGACGCCTCTTCTTCTAGAGAAAGCCCCTTTGGTACCCTTCGGTAGTCCTTCCGGCTAATGGTTCCCGACCGCAACCGCGTCATGCATCGGGATATCTCGGCAAGCTGATTCAGGTTGAAGGGTTGCGTCGATCTCGCTCTGCCGGTCATATTAGCCGTCACCCTTAGATATTCGTCTTCTTGGCGGACGAACTTCTTCTTATGGGAACGCCTCGGTGTGGAAATTCTCTCGAACATCGAAACTCTCCTTGGGGTTTGGGCACAGCAGCATCCCGATAGCACCGCTTTGATGATATTGGCGCACGGGCAGTGAGACTCCATGTCCTGCACATATTTCTTCCGGGGTTTTTCCACTCCCCCAGCTCTATAGTACAACTCATCAGCTTTAAAACTGGAGCAACCTATAGAGTGTTGGTGTGTATTCCCCGGTATAACACTCTCATCATAAGATGAGTGTGTTTCCCTTTGGGAATGCAACACTTGGTTAGTTTTCTCAAAAGTGGCCCATTCAAGTTTACGCTTTTGTGAGTGTAGAAATTGAACGGGCTCTTTTACTTCGACTCGCAATCCGATGCGGTCGGTTATAGGGGCTTTCCCTTTATCATCTTTCTTGGGGGGATTGATTCGACCCCCAGTCTGATTTGCAACTTGGGGACCTTTCAATGGTCCCAGTCTTTCCTTGATGGGTACTCTAACTCGATTCATCGGTAAGGGACCGAGGCGACCCTTCAAAGGAACCCTGGGTTTTGAATGATCCCCTTTGTTACCTGGCTCCGTTAAAGGCACCGGATCTGGTTTTGAAGAAGCTTGGGCAGCAACTCCACCCCCTTGTGTTTGAGGCGCTGGTTTTGGCTTTGGCAACCACACCCACTTGTTCGTAGACGGCTTTTTGACCGCCTCTTCTTTCTGCATTTCCTCCTCCTTGTGTAGAAGGAGTCGGGCATGTGCGAGCAATGCTCGCCTCTTCTTGATTCGCTCCTCAAGGGTGGAGCGATTCCTCTTAACGCGAATCCACTCGTTCGCTTCAGTTTCGGAGGAGGAGTTGGTGGTTGGCCGTTGTTGTTCTCGGCGGCACCTGGACTTTAGATCCTCATTGTAGCGGATCCCGTCCATCGATTCAGCGGCTTTGGCTTGTTGTAGAGCAAGGCGTTGACGCCGTCTTTGGCGGGCCCTTTTGGACAGAACCGGAGTTGCATCATCCGTCGCCTTTGAGGTTGATGACGCGGGAACGTTGCACGGTGCAAAGGCAGCGACGGCAACGGGCTCTTGGATCTTGGAGCTGGAAGTCCCATGAACGTTCTTGGAAGAGGATGTCTTCTTGCGCCGGTTCGGGGATGCGGATCTGGAGGAGGAGGAAGAGAGGTACTCTTCAAACTTCTGCTGATCGAACTCGTATTCGATCTCTTCATTCACCCGGATCTTGAAGGCCGGTTGCGTCACGACGATCTCGGCGGCGAGATCGTTGGCTCCCACTGTGGTCGCCAGCTTGTTTTCGGGAAAAGTTGCTGTTTTCATTGCTTTGATATCTGTTACAACTTCAAGCGTTACAACAGAATTTAAATGAAAACAAAGATATTACAACTTTAGCGAAAATAAACACGAGATCCCGGTTTGGTTCGGTCTCGCTTGCGTGGGTTGTTGGCCTGTGACGGGGATGTTGATATCCGTGGACCGCCGACTCTTCAAGATTCTTTCCGGAAAATCCGGCAGAGTTTCGTCTATCCACAAAGGGATATAGAAACAGAACTTCGTCGATCCGCGTGAGATCTCAGAAGTTTAAAGCTTATATCTCGGCTAAAACGAGACACTAGCTCTTCTTAGTGTCACCTGTGAAGGGCAACACCAAGGAAAAGAAAGGGGTGAATGAAGGGGAATTTGATGAAGAACTCTCACTCCTCGGTCCGGCAGGGCTTCGCCGCTCTTTTGAGAACTCTGACTCCTTACTCCGGCAGGGCTTCGCCGCTCCTCTCTGAAATTTTAGATCTCAAAGGCTAAAGCTTAAGATCAGAAATTTCTCTCCCAAAACCAAGGCCCAGAGAATGGAGACCCAAGGGGTCTATTTATAGGCCACCAAGGAGGCCCTAGGGGCTGCCCCCAAAAAGGCGTTTCGTCGTAAAAGGAGGCCAAGACACCCCCAAAAAGGTGTTTTGTCGTAAAAGGAGGCCAAGACACCCCCAAAAAGGTGTTTCGCCGTGAGAAACCATCAAGACACCCTCCATAAAGGTGTTTCACCGTAAAAGAATGCCAAGACACCCCTAAAAAGGTGTTTCGCCGTGAGAAACCATCAAGACACCCTCCATAAAGGTGTTTCGCCGTAAAAGAATGCCAAGACACCCCCAAAAAGGTGTTTCGCCGTAAAAGAATGCCAAGACACCCCCAAAAAGGTGTTTCGCCGTAAAAGAATGCCAAGACACCCTTGGGGGGGACCAAGGCCATGTGGACACTCAACAAAAGGAGGGGGGACCAAGGCCATGTGGACACCCAACAAAAAGGAGAGGGGGGGGGGACCATCACGCGTGAGGACACCCCTAAGGGGGTGTCTCGGCTGGCCATAGCCGAGACACCCCTCGGGTGTTTCGAGCTTGCCGAGATATCCCAGGGTGCCTCAGTTTGGTCCGAGGTTCTGCCGTTGTTCCGCCGTTGATCTACCGTTGACTTTTCATCCGAACTCGGATTTGATTGATTTCGGATGCGTTGGAATTCTGACAGTGAGCTCTGTGGATCCCATTGGTTGGGTTATCAGTAGGATGATCGGGACACGGCGGGCGTTGGCCCAATTGCGGTGATCGCGGGGTTTTCGGTCAATCCGTATCCCCGTGATTCTGACATTCTGTCGGCTCACGTAGTTCATCGGTTCACTTCAGGCGCTCACCGACGTCATTTGAACTCTTGTGAACTGGGTAGTGACGTTCAATCATCGATCGTTAACACTGAGCGGTGCGTGGGGACCTATCGGCAATTTTCGATGCCTACATGAGGCAATCGGGAAGAGCCGCCATTCTCCTTCGTGGGCGTGGCCGCTTCATAGCCGTGTTTTGCTTGGTCAAAACACGCCTAAATTAACTTGGGGCAATTTCACATTATATCACATCGCGCGAGGTAAGGTATGTTGTCGCGTTGTTGTGCGATAGCATACTTTATCTTGTGCGCTCGTGATACCGTTGAAATCGTCTCACCAATTACAGGATCGTGACTCTATCTCACCGCTTCATGAGACGAGTTCAACGCCTGTTTTGATAACCAGAAAACATTATAATTACATTTTGTGAATGTGTATTATTTGTTTCAGTTGAATTCCCTTCAAGGGCGATCAGCGCCAGTGCGGTGGAAGGCCGCTCCGACGAGGCTTACGCTTCTGCCAACGACCCTATGCTCATTCCGGCCATCCCCCAATTTGCTCCGGGTGCCCCTAAAGAACTTTCCCAACTAATACGCAAAGGAGATCATCGTACCTTACGGCAATTGATTACCGACGTACCTCTGGTTGAAGATGTTAACTCTACTCGTCCTCTGAAGAAGCCAGATTATCTATTTGGCGATTCTGTTGAGGATCCGATCACCGTACCCCTCAAGGCTGAGCAATGGTTACATAAAGATGAAGGGGGCTTCTTATATATCCCTCATATTCCTCGTCATCGCCCATTGATTGAATTGCGACGACAGGCTGTTAAACGAGAGATGTCGTGGGATCTGACGGAAGAACGTGAATGTGTCCATTGTGGATACATCACTCATCACTCCACTCCTGGTTCGAGTAACAGAAACCGTATCACCGGATTACACCCTGGTGTATCGGGGCTGAATGACCCACCACGAGGCGAACTATTCACGGTTGCTAATACTTTGAAGAATCGTCTCGCGAGGCTGGGGAGAGAGATGCCTGCCATTAATCACAGATGTTATGGTTGGGTCCATTCTTCAGATAAATTATGGTGGTCTCGCCTAAACAACTATGTCCTCGCCCGGTGGGGTGAAGAACTAAAGGCTAGCGGACTATACGAGGCCGTTCGTGCCACTATGTACGGACTAACACTCAGCATTCCTCACTTCCTTGCGTTGACGGAGCTTTATAATCCCGATACGAATACATTTTTGACGAAGCGTGGGGAATTGGGATTAGCTCTTCATGAAATGCATAAGGTTTCGGGTTTGCCGATGGGAAATATGATATACCAAGAATACTTTCCTTCGAATCGGGAGTTACGTCAGTTGAAGTCGACTACCCCGGATCGTTACGACACTTTGTGGGATCTCACCTGCCATTACCATACCGCTTTGGCAGGTGTTGACCCAGTATTGAAGAGGACCAAACCGCAAATCACCTTGAAAAGATTTGCGAGTTATTTGTTCAGAAATCTGGAAAGTAACTCTGGTGAAGTGATTTACGAGTTGAGACCATTGACTATGGCAGAAATTAATGAATTAATTAAGAAGTCTGACGCACATTCCTACACCACTACTAGTATCGAGGATGATTTTCCTACTGGGACCAAGTTTCGCACATTCTTATGGCATACTATGAAGCCTATTCACCCGATGACTCTGTTGGCTGGTTATCTCACCATTTGGTTGAAGAAATGCGTAGTTCCATACCATCCCACGGATATTCTGCCCGTGGAGGTACTTTACCCCGCTGTTCAGTTGGCTCATCGGAAAAATCTTTCTCTTCTCCCGGCAATGATCGCCGATATCCACCGTGGTCTTCGCCAATTGATTAGTACTTTCACTCAGGAAGGAAGCCAGCCAAGTGCTGTAATCCCAAAGGCCAAGGTGGAGCTGCCCTACACTTACTTGATGGCGTGGTTTGCTCTTCATCGCCCTGATATGATAGATGCACCCAAGATTGCGGATCAATCCGTCCCTTTGCTGCAACTGATAGAAGATTGCAAATGGAAAGGACGGGGGTTCTCGGACATACGTAAACGATTGCAAGAACATAAATGTTGGGTCTTCTCGACATGTTTCCCTCGATTTTCGGGCCGTTATGGTGATTCATTGGTTGACATGGAGAAACCTGGTACTGGTCGGACTCGTCTTGACGCGGGGTGCTTTGACTGGCTAGTGAACGTTAGGCCAGGTTATGTGGTTTTTCGAGTAAAGAACTACTGCTACATAGAACCGTATCTACCATGCAGATTCGCACAACAACTCGGGTATGATCAGATATATGTTGGGAATCTAAGCTCAGGGCTTCGGACTCGCGGTGGCCTAGTAGACGGTGCCCGGGCATGGTTGTGGAATGTTACGGGTTGCACTGGCTCCAGGTTTAGTCTTCCTATTGCTGAACGCCAACTGGAACTTACCTTCTTATATTGCCGTTGGCTATTAGCGGCCAATGAGTCCGTCGCGGTGAAGCCAATAGCCGAGTTGACAGCGGAGGCAGCAGCTCGGATTGCTACCCAAATGGTTTATGAGGCCGAGTACCGGAAGAGGAAAGGCAAAGAAATCGTCGGTCCCTCTACAGATAAAGAACAAGAGGACGATCCCTTCTTTTTTGAAGAAGAATGTTCAGATGTAGATGTTGTCAGCGGTAAGGCTAAAGCAGCAGACCCTGATGAAGAGGAACCCGATACAGGTTTGTCAGAGTCCTTCTTCGCAGAACTATTAGATCTGGCAGTCGCCGATCAAATTTGCTGACTCAAGACCCGAAAAAGGTGGAAAGCTTTACCCACTTATCCTCACAAAATGTTTGTTGAAATTCCAGGTTTAAGCTTTGAAGGAGGAAAGGAAGTGAAAGGTCGTCGCCTTAGTCGCACTAATTCTCGGACCATGGCTCGAATTGATCCCTCAATTGAACCATGTGTTGAATCCATACCGGGTAGACCCGCAGATACTGACGAGGCGTGGCCTTGTAAACGTCAGAAGATGACTTTGAGGCGACGCGTCACCTCGTCGATTCCTAACGTAGAACCACTCGGTGACATGCCTATTGTTGTGGGAGGTAATGTTCTAACTCTTGTCATCTTTTCAACCTTTTCTTCTACCAAACTTTAGATTCAACGGATTTTCTATTCCAGAAGGTCACGATGAAGACTCAATGAGGTACAATTCTCCTTCTCCAGACTTAGACTTTTTTGGAGGGTCATGCTTCGCGCCACCAACAGATGAGGCCGTGAATCAGGATCTAAAAGGTATTGAAACAGATACAACACCTGGCGCTGGTGAAGGTACCGTCGTGGGATCTGATTCGCCCGTGGTGATTGCTAACCCAGGTATACCTATTATCGGTAGTACGACTTTTAGATGGCAATCTCAGGTATTAAACGATTCAGAGTTTGTACCTCTTCTAATTGCTTATATGCTTGTGGCTCTTTTAGAAAAGCTACAAGAAGCGATCATTGACGTTAGGGTTAAAGAGCAAGCTGTCACTACTGAAGGTGAATTTAATTCTCTCTTATTGCCGATTTTCATTCCTTTTTCCATGTCTTAACACTTAGAATTTTCTTCAGATGTTTCAATGGAAGGCCCGAATGATACAGACACCTTTCATCATGTAGCCGATGCACCTCCGTCTGATCCCATACAGGATCCTTCGGGTTCTGAGGACAGGCTACTTGATGAAATGCTGTTAGAGCAAACTCGTCGAGATGCCACCGAACTAGTCATCGAAGCTGTTGAACCGATTATTGAAGCTAGTTCCTCTGTGGGTATGGATTTTGTCCTTTTATGATAATTATTCTCTTATCAGTTTCACTTTAATCCTTAAGGGAGTCATGCTTGTAGGACCAGTCGTTAAGACTGATGCAGCTACTATTGTTGGGATATCTGACGATCCTGAGGGTCTTGATCTCTTGTTGTTGGCAGGAACTATAATAGAAACTCAGTCGTCAGTGGCCCCAACTCAGCACACGATCCTGGCAACTGAGATGACTACTGCAGCTGCGAGGATCTACCCAGCTGAACAAATCATAAAACCAACTGAAGAAGTCGGTACATCTGCGACTATTACATCCGCAATAGTTTCGACAACTCATACAAGCGTGCAAGGGGTGTCGAACGCAGAGTGTCAAACTAAAGAACCTTCGGTAGTTATTGGTGAGCCCTGTTTCGATATTTATCTTGAAACTATTCGGACTAAGATTCCTAAATAGCTATTCTTCTTTTTAGGACTCTCAACTCAGCTTTATGATCTCGTCACGGCGCTACTATCTAATAACGACCCAGATAAAATTCTCCTTCGTATGGAAATTCGCTCTTTCTTCTCGTTCGTGAACGAGATGGTTGACAATCTCCTCCGCAACGGGCTTTCTATTAGTCTCTTCAAGTCATATCTCGACAACCAAGTAGCTCTTCTAAGGAGTCAAGGGTATTCAGACCTGGCGGACGTTATTACTACAGACTTGGTTTGCCTTGAGTGCGAACTTGCAAAGCTGAAGGGATTTCAGGCAGCTGGAGTTTCTTCATATGTGGACGCTCAGATGGAAGCCAAGTTACAAGCATGGCGTGCAGCTCAAATATCTGCCGATTCTAAGATTCAGGAAGCGGAGGCTCTTGTTCGCCAAATGGAAGCGGCTTATGCTGGCAGATCAACAACTCTTTGCAATATTGATTCCTCTCTTGCGTCAAGTGATGCCACTATAGCACGACTTGAGCTAGAGTTAAAAGCAGTGAAGGATGCTCAAGCTGCTTTGAAGATAACGAGGGTACACGCGGAGCGCGCTCGAGAGGAGACGTCTGGACAGCTGACACTCACTAAGGATAAGTTGGCTATGGCGAAAGCGGAGGCCGTGAAGGTATTGGCTGCTGATGAAGATTCTATGAAGATCGCGATACGGAGTGAGCTTGAGCAAGCTTATACCGTGGAATTATCTAAGTTAGAGTAGCAAGTTCTTAGCCATAAGCTTCATGTAGATTAACTACGACTTTTGTACCTGCAAACTCAGAATTTCTTTTTTAATAGAAGATATATATATTTTCGTTTATTATGCCCCTTTTTTTATCATGATGTTTTATTCTGTTCTGAATAATCAATCATAATACTTATAGGATTTTTGGCAAACCCCCAGCCTTCAACGGGTTTGATGTGCTTTTACCGATCACCGTTTGAATCGGGCTAGCATGTGAATTCTAAAACCCGTCTCACATGTAACGTTGTGCTAAAAGAATTGCTTCTCTTAGACTTGATGCTATGACTTTGAATACGTAGACTTCACCATTTTTACGGGAACATGGCGCCCGACAACGCGTATTAGGCGTTGGCTTATCCCTACTTAGGATTCGGGATAAAATTCCCCAGACTTAAACTCTGGTGTCTTTTTTAATCGGTAAAAGACTAAACCGGCAATGTGTGTTAGATATAGACTTTGGGATTTTTGGCAAACCCCCAGCCTTCAACGGGTTTGATGTGCCTTTACCCATCACCGTTTGAATCGGGCTAGCATGTGAATTCTAAAACCCGTCTCACATGTAACGTTGTGCTAAAGAATTGCTTCTCTTAGACTTAGTGCTATGATCTTGAATACATAGACTTCACCATTTTTATGGGAAAAGGTACCCAGCAACGCGTGTTAGGCGATGACCTATCCCTTCTTAGGACTCGGGATAAAATTCCCCGCGCATAGAATGCACGGATTTGAGGTAGAGACAAACTCAAAGTTGGAGCAGAAGAATTTTATATTCTTGGCCCCAGGTCTTGTTTAGGGTAAAGACGAACCGAAAGGTGGGAGAGGAAGAATTTCATATCCTATCTCCCAGCGCCGAAGAGGAAGAGTTTTATATTCTATCTTCAGTTGGAAAGGAAACTTGAGGTGGGATCTCCACCCCCAGAATCCAGAAAGATAAGACTAAGAGTGGGAGCTCCACTCCGAGAATCGGAAAGATTCAAGTAACCCTAACTTTTATAGGATTGGTTGCTTGATCCAAAAGAGTTCTTCATTTATTGAAGGAAAATTCCAATTTCGACCCTAACTTTTATAGGTTTGGCTGAAAAATGAAAAGATGAAAGATTTTCGTTTATCGAAAGAGATAATTCAAACTTAGTCCTAACTAAACGCAAGTTTGACTAAGTAGAGTTGGAGACAATCCTAACTTTTACAGGTTTGATTGCTCAATTTGAAAGTGGACCTCTCGTTCATGGAAGGAATCGAGAAGGGGAATTTGGCTTTGGTCCTAACTTTTATAGGTTTGACCTGAAAGCAAGGGGAGTGGAATACAAGTAGCAGTAGAAATACTGGTTTGTACTAGCCACTCGATGGAGGATTTTGATGTTAAGTGATCAGGACTTAACATTTCGAGCTTTGAAAATTGCCATGAATTGGCGGATAGAAATTTTAGTGGACCCACCGTCAGTTGACTTGATCAGTGGGAGATTTTGTGAGGAAACGCTAACCTGTCAAAAGATTGAATTTCGTCTCACAAAGAACTCATGAGAGTCAGAGGATGTGATAATAATAAAAGGAAACATTCTGGCATTTAGAGTTTAAATGTAAATCTCTTATTTATCACTTTTACAGTGATTGGGTTATCCCTAAGAATACCAGATGTGAGATTCTTCTGGGAACTTCCCGATACATTGGTTATCCCGAAGATACTAAGGATAGTATTTTTCAGAAACTTGCCATTTATTGGCATCATAAGCCAGTCACCATCCTTGGTAACTAGGCGATATGCACCATTCGAGTAGACCGTCTCTACTACGAATGGTCCTTCCCATTTGGGTTCAAATTTGCCTTTCTTCTTAGAGTTAAGGATCATAGGCCGTCTTTCAGTTAAGACCAAATCTCCTTCTTTAAAACTCCATTGTCGAACCTTCTTGTCGAAAGCTCAAGAAATTCTGGCTTGGTAAAACTCAATATGCTGTTGAGCTTCTAGGCGCTTTTCGTCGAGCATCTCGTGTTCTTCGAGACATTTCTGATGTTGTTCTTCGGTCATCATCTTGGTTGTGAGAGCGATTCGAAGAGACGGAATTTGTATCTCTAATGGGAGGACGGCTTCACACCCGTACACCAAGGAATACGGGGTCGCGCCAGTCGGTGTACGTACCGTAGTACGATAGGCCCATAGAGCCGCACCAAGCTTGTCATCCCAATCTCGCTTATTATTTTTCACGAGTTTCGATAATAATTTTATGATCGTCTTATTGAAAGCTTCAGCCAATCCATTTGCTGTGGGATTGTAAGCCGTCGATGAGACGTCCTGAATTTTGAACTTCTCGCAAAGCCTAATGAAGGCGTTGCTGACAAATTGAGGACCGTTGTCATGTATGATTCGTCTTGGGACACCATGCCGGTAGATAATATGGTGTTTGATGAATGCAATGACGTTACTGGTCTTAACTTCTCTGAGCGGAATGGCTTCGGCCCATTTGGAGAAATAGTCAGTAATTGCCAGGATGAATCGATCATCTTTGACCAAAGGGGGATTTATAGGACCGACAATATCCATTCCCCAAGTCTCGAACGGCCATGATGTAACTGAAGGATGCAGATGCTCTGGAGGTTGGTGCATATAATTCACGTGTACTTGACACGCATGACACTTTCGGGCATATGCGACTGCTTTACTCATCATAAGAGGCCAAAAATATCTCATTCTTCTGATACGATCATAAAGCTTGGGACCGGGTTGGTGTGCACCACAAACCCCTTCGTGTGCTTCCTTAAGGACTTCTTCAGCTTCTTTTGTCGATAAGCAACGCAACAGCAAGCCATCATACCCCCTGCGGTATAGCGTTCGATTCTCCGCATTATAGTAGAACATTGATGCTCTTCGTCGAATTGAGTCCCTTTCCTTCACATCTTCTAGTAAAATTCCATGCAAGACATAGTCGATGATGGGGAAACGCTAATCTTGGGGTTCGAACTCGACTTGAGTTGCGTATACCTCTTGAACCTCTTCTTCTTTGTCCTCTTCATCATAGAGTGGCACCAAGAGCTGGTGAGTTATTACCGTAACAAACTGCTCTGTTCCGGGAGGCTATGCCAGAGATACGGCTAATGCTGCTAATGCATCTGCGTAGGTGTTCTGTAACCACGGAACGTGTTCGATGAAGAATCCTTCGAATGATTCTGCTATTTCCACTGCCATCTTATGATATGGTATTAAATCCTGACTTCGGACTTCGTACTCCCCTTGGACTTGTTTAACTATCAGTTGAGAATCACCGAAAGCTTCAAGATACTCAACCCCCAGTTCCTTAGCGAAATTGAGTCCTATAATCAGTGCGTTATATTCGGCTACATTATTCGAGCATAGCTTGGTTAACGAGTAGGCTCGAGGCATCACATGTTTTCCTGGGGAAACTAAAACAACTCCAACTCCGGAGGAGACCTTAGAACCTCCAGGAGCACTTGCTATATTAGTTGCTCGAGAAGCACCATCGAAATACAAACGCCATACTTGTTGGTGCGAAGTTGCGTTGACCTCGTGGGTTTTGTCAGGTAGGTCATCATATATCTCGGCATTATCCGTGGTCGGATTAGCTGCCAGGAGATCACAGATGGCCTGTCCTTTTACTGACTTCTGTTGTTTAAAATGTAAGTCGTATTGGGACAAGAGCAATGCCTATTTTGATAACCGCCAATTCATGAAAGCTGATTGTGTCATGAATACTCGGACTGGGTTAACTTTAGAAATTACATAAATAGTCTGTCCGACCAGGTAATGCCGCATCTTCTGAATTGCGAACACCAGGGTGAGACATTCCCTTTCGATCATGGGATATCGGGATTCGGCACCTACCAAGGTCCGACTCAGGTAATATACTGCCTGTTCGTGACTGTTATCGTCATCTTGTGCGAGTAGTGCACTTAATGAGTGGCTCGTCGCCTTGACATAAATCAAGAACGGTTTGCCCGATTTCGGTGCAACGAGTACAGGAGGTTTCGAGAGATATTCTTTAATACTCTCGAACGCCTTCTGACAAGCGTCGTCCTATACGAATGACACGACCTTCTTCGTGAGCTTAGAGAATGGTTGACATTTTCCTGAGAGGTTCGAGATGAACCGTCAGATATATGCCAACCGCCCTTGTAAACCTCTGAGTTCCTTAAGGTTTCTCGGAGGTTGCAACTCATTAATTGCTTTTTCTTTATCGGGGTCGATGTGAATACCTTTAGTAGTGACGACGAATCCAAGGAATTTACCACTGGACATCCCGAGGAAACATTTGGTAGGATTCATCTTCAATTGATGGGTCCGCATCAGATCGAACATGGTCTTTAAGTCTTTAATATGATCATTCTTGTCACGACTTTTCACAACCAGATCATCTACGTATCATTCGACAGTCTTTCGGAGATGCTCCTGAAAGATCTTTGACATGGCTCTCTGATATGTAGCACCTGCATTCTTTAAGCCGAAGGGCATAACCGTGTAGCAGAAAACGCCGAGGGGTGTTCTAAATGCGGTATGCTTTTCATCATCTGGATGCATCTTTATTTGGTTATAACCAGAGAAACCATC
The DNA here is from genome assembly GCA_022839385.1 of Asparagus kiusianus. Taxonomy (NCBI): domain Eukaryota; kingdom Viridiplantae; phylum Streptophyta; class Magnoliopsida; order Asparagales; family Asparagaceae; genus Asparagus; species Asparagus kiusianus. Next base: position 1,382,638 of record BQKN01000093.1, read on the forward strand.
CATGAAAGACATCCTCTCGAACCCACACGTATTATCGATGATGACATCTGTGATGGGTAGGGGGAAATCATCTTTTGGACAGGCAGCGTTGAGGTCTCTAAAGTCAATACAAACCCTGATTTTCCCGTTCTTCTTAAGGACCGGGACAATATTAGCAAGCCACTCGGGATGTTGCTCTTTCCTAACGAAGCCCGAGTCAATAAGCTTTTTAACTTCTGCCTTGATTGCTTCCATCATCTGCGGACGAAACCGTCTTTGTTGCTGTTTGATAGGTTTGACATCCGGCTTAATATTTAGACGATGCACTGCTACGTTTGGATCGAGTCCTGGCATGTCTTCATAGTAACAGGCGAGCACGTCAATGTATTCCCTGATAAGAGAGATTAACTCTTCTTTCTCTTCCAACGGGAGGCTATCGCTAATGAATATTGGTTTCGGATTATCTTCGTTACCCATATTCACTTGGACCACTTGATCTTCGGTAGGAGGTTCTTTTTGTTCAAACCTATCGCCGTACTGTATGTTTAGGTGATGAATCCAAGGATCTTCCCAAGTTGGCATCTGATCGTCCTCCTCTATTGTCGCAGGATCGACCGTAGTCATTTTCAAGAGTTTGACATATGCTCATATTAAAGCTCACAGTGTCCTTTACATTTTTGAAGTATACAAACAGAGATTTCATAGGAATTTAAATAAAATTGTAAATCTAAAATCTCAGGTTCATTCCCTACATGATATCTAATGCAAAACTAAGTGCATTAAAACCCTAAAATTTCCCGATGCATGAGATAATGTGTACTCAACTGACTAATATAAATCTTATGTTGATGCAAAAACTAAGACATTCTACATAATCATTTATATACAAAGTTTAACTATATTCATTCCTAACAACAATCTAATCCACTTAACCATCAACACTCAGTCTTAAAATAATCAATTTTATCAAGAATTTAATCCACATGTATACAGCTTATAATTGCATTCTTTCTTTACAAAAAAATCTAATCTACAAATCAATCAACATTAGGTCTTAAAACAATTACTCTTTACAATAATCCAATTCACATCATCTTGGATTCAATCCAAATTCAAAGATACTTTGCTAACAATTTTAACCTTTTTTATTAAAAACATATCCAAATTCCCTCTGTTAAGCCTCTATTCACAGCACTAAAAGAATTTATACTATTTAATGTAAGAAAGTATAATGATCACAAAAAACAAAATTAAATAAGGAAATACAATTTAGTGCATAGTTCTATGTATGAAAATTAGATTATTAAATTTTCAAAAACTAAGAGTAAAGCAAAATCAACGTACTTCAACTTGTTTGCCTCCCGTCACTTGCGATTTGCAATCGACTGATTGTATTCTGAGAAAATCCCACTATGAAAACTAAAATTTCTCTCTTCTTGATTGTTCCCCCTAAAATATTCCTATTAATAGTTGCTAAAAATCTCTCAGGTGAAAAAAATAGAGGAAAACTTTTAGTGGGAAAATTTAGAGGGAAAGAGGTACAAGGAAACAATTTTATTTTATTTTATTTTTTTTTTGGGGGGGGGGGGATCTTACACTGAAATCTCACAAGATTGGGGGGAAATTATAGAGGGAAAGAAGTAGAGGGAAACAATATTTTGGGGGAAAATCTTACACGGATCTCTCAGAAGATTGTGGAGAAATCATAGAGGGAAAGAAGCAAAGGAAAATCAACGAACCTTCAAAATTCTGCTGGCTACCCTTGCGATAGAATGCGGAACAAGGTTTGTTTCCCTTCTTACGAGTAATAGTTAACTCTTCAATTCATGGGTTAAATGTGTTGATGGGCTCACGTGTGGGTTACCTAACCTGTGGGCTTTTTTTTCTGTTTGGCAGGCTAATTGAGGGTTAAATCCCCTTAATCTTTTATTTAGCCTGTTGCTAAATGCAGCCTTTGAGACTAGCAGAGTAAAAACCAAACGTACGGTTGATATAATTCTTTTACACATTTTTCTTTAAAAATAATAAATAAATAGATGTAGCTAATACATACATGTATATAAACGCACATATAGAAAACACGCAGTCAACAAAATTAGCTAGTAACGCCTAACTAAAAATAAAATAAAATAAAATGTATCTACTAGTTGTTTTTGTAAGTCAAAAATCCAAAAAAAACATATTAATAAAATCTTAAAAAATAGTAAATAAATGAATGTAATTCATGAAGATTGTAAAGATTGTAATTCATGAAGGACTCAAACAAATCAAGATAACAAAAGGAATCTAATTACCAAACAAAGTTCTTATCTGTCTAATCTAGCTAAAGTTTAAATCATCAAAACATTAAATAATTTTAATCTAGTTAAAACTTAAACGCCATATAAGGCACTCCTCAGACCATCACCATTTTGGCGAAATTAAAAAAAAAAAAAAAAGAGGAGGAAGAAGAAGAAGAAGAAAAGGAAAGGAAAGAAAAAGAAAGAAAGTTTAAACACATGCCCAAGCACTCCAACCGGAGAGCACAAAATAAAATGTATATACTAGTTAAAACTTAAACGTACGTGTTCTAGTTCAGATTGGCAACTTCGTTGGCTCGTTTCTCGCCTCCGATCCAAAGAATTTCTCCGGAGGTCGGAAGAATTTTCTTCGTGTTAGGGTTCGCATGGATGTCCGGCCGGCTTCCATTGAAAAGAAGGATGAAACTTACGAAACCAGGCGGCGAATGGATCTGGGTCAATTTCAAGTATGAACGCGTCCCAACGTTTTGTTTTATCTGCGGAATAGTTGGCCATTCCGACTCAACTTGTGAGCTTCTCTACGAAGCTGGTGGTACGGAGGTCGAACGTCCATATGGAGCTTTTCTTCGTGCTCCTCTTCGGAGCACACCGGGTTTGGCCGGCGAGAAATGGCTTCGGGGATCTTCGTCGGAGAATTCAGTAGCTAATTTTGGAAAGGTTACAACCAACGGCGTATAGATGAGGAAACTCCCTCAAAATTGCCCGAAAATCAAGCGCTGTCATTAAAAGGAAAGAACGTGATTTTGGCATCCAATTCTACCAATCAAATCCCTAACGTTGTGAATCCATCTCCACTGAATATGCAAGTCGATAATCCTTTATTTAAGGAAAATTCGGCTGCTGCCTTTGATGAGAGTGTCTCAACTAATGGGCTGGGCCTCACTATAATGGATCAAAAAAGACGCAGATTGGAGGTCAATAATGATGAGAACTTGATCCGGTTACTGAAGTTGATCCAATGAATGAAGACCCAAGAAACTTGGATAAGGTAAGCCCTGCCTCGCAGGCCCACCGATCATCATGAGCATCCTAAGTTGGAGCTGTCGTGGGCTAGGCAACCAACGAGCAGCTCAAGTCCTAGTTGACCTTGTCAACACAAATAAGCCTGATTTTATTTTGGGGTTTTTGTTTTTAGGCCCATTTGTTTACTCCCATTTATCTTTAAACCCAATTACTATTACTTGTATTTCTAAGCCCAACTCTCTTTTTGTATTTATCTTTAAATTCAATCTCCAAAATACAATACTTAACAAACTTGTATTTATAAGGAAATAGTGTAAAGTTCCCAAAATACCCCTTCATTAGCTCATATAAATCCAATTCTCTCTCCTCATTTCCCCCCTTTTTCAATTTCAGCCCTAATTCTCTCTATTGTTGCCTAGCGCCGTCTCTCGTCGCCCCTCACCCTTCGTCGTTGTCGTCGCCCGACTCCGTCACTCAGAGCCCGTCACCTTGGCCGTTGTCCGTCACCCGCGCGTCGCCCATTGTCCGTCACCCGCCGCCATCACAGTCCTTGGAGGTATGCTCTAAGACCCGCCGCCGTCACAGTCCTTGGAGGTATGCTCTAAGATTTTGCTGTGGGGGGGGGGGGGGGGGGCACGTAGGCCCAGGATGAAAGGGGGGGGAGGGGGGGGGGGGGTTTTTTGATAAGGTCGTTTTTCGTCG
>BQKN01000093.1:1387371-1398256 GCA_022839385.1 Asparagus kiusianus
AAGGGGTGTCTCGGTCCTTGGCCGAGACACCCCCAAAGGGTGTCTCGGCCAAGGGCCAAGACACCCCCCTAGGGGTGTCCTCAAGGCAGCCCCTACACCCCTCATGAATTCCTATAAATAGGACCCCTTGGCCTCTCTTTACAAGGGCTGGATTTTAGAGAGCTTGGGGAGGAAATTTCAGGTCTTGAGCATAGCCTTGAGATCTGAAATTCAGGAGCACAGCGGCGAAGCCCTGCCGGAGCGAGGAGTCGACCGTCTTCATTCACCACCTCCTTCTTTTCCTTAGTGTTGCCCCCTTAGCGGTGACACTAAGAAGAGTTAGTGCCTCGTTTTACCGAGACATAAGCTTCACTTCAGAGATCTCACGCAAATCGACGAAGTTCAGAGTTTCCATATCCCACGCGGGTAAACGAAACTCTGCCGGATTCTCCCGGAACGGATCTTGATCGATCGGCGGTCCACGGATATCTACATCCCCGTCACAGGCCAAAGACCCACGCAAGCAAGCACCGATAAAAGGGACTTGCGTTTATTTTCGAGAGGGTTGTAATCCTTTGTTTTCAATTTGTTTGTAACAGATTTCAATCAATGAAAACAGCAACTTTCGACGAAAACAGTCTCAATTTTATTTTGTTGAGATTTTTTTTGCTGGAAATTTAAGAAATGTTGCTGGAGAAAAGGAAAAAAACATTACCGAAAGAAGGCCTTGACGTTGGCAATTTAAAAGGCCTTGTTTTTAATTCTGAAACTATTTTCAGAATTAAAAGTTGCTTGTTGCATAATGTATAAAATCAAACTTTGTTATAGGGGTTTTTTTTAATTGTGAGTGGGAAAGGGGGAGAAACAAAAAAACTGGAGGTGGGCTCGATCGAAAATAGAGCTACCGTATTATGGTAATTTTTAGTTCTTTGTAATTGTTCTTTTTTTAAATCTGGTTTAAAATTGTGCTATGTGGAGTGAATGAAAATAATTTTTATATGCGCTAAAGAGCTTTGCTTGTTTGTGAAAAGTCTAGCTTCAAGGTGTGTAGAATCATCCGAATAGGGAATACTTCAATTGCTGAGAATTATTTGACACCCTCATTTGTTTTATACTTCTTGTCATGAGATACAAAGTGTTGACGTATCTGAACAACATGAGTTAGTAGTATATTCAACTTATTCATATGTTGTTGTTTTTTGTATGTGCTAACACATAGAAACTATATATTGTGGGCCAAAGTGTTATATTGATATCGTGAATATTTAAACTTGCAGTAGCCTGGATTACGGGGTGTTCTTGATGGCATACATGTTTAGTCTCGTTTCCGGTCAACCAATTTAAATTGCCCAAAAGGATTGTGCAAGACATAGAGCACGTATCGTTGCTCTATTTATATCTGAAGGTATATTTTTCCATAAGTGTAATGTTCATTGAACCACTTATATTCAGTCTATTATTCTTTTGATTCGCTTATATTTTAATATCAGGATATCAACGTGATCCCGAAGACTAATTCTCCGGATGCTAGATGGCAAATATATGTTTGTCATTATGAATATATGTTTGGAAATTGAGTTATAAAATATTTGTATAAATATATGTTTGTTAGTATGAATATAAGTTTGACAGTATGAAACCTGTGGGTCTGCTGTTGGAACTGGACTTGTAAAGTATAGCACAATTTTGGGACATGTTGTATATAGTTTGTCAATTGCATTCTTCGGTTAAATTACTGACGTTTTGTGGCTTCTGTGATTGAGTTTGTAAGTATAGCACGAAACCTATAACATGAAACCTGTAAGTATAGCATGAAACCTATATCTATAGCTTGTTAACATGTAAGTATAACACATTATAATGTAAGTATAGCACATTAGCATGTATGTATAGCATGTTAGTCTGTAAGTATAACACGTTATAATGTAAGTATAGCATGTTACCCAGTAAATATAGCACGTTACCCAGTAAGTATAGCACGTTAACCTGTAAGTATAGCACATTATAATGTAAGTATAGCACGTTAGCCTGTAAGTATAGCACTTATAATGTAAGTATATCATGTTAACATGTAAGTATAGCATGTTATAATGTAAGTATAACATGTTAACCTGTAAGTATAGCATGTTAGCCTGTAAGTATAGCAAGTTAACCTGTAAGTATAGCACGTTAACCAGTAAGTATAACACGTTATAATGTAACTATAGCATGTTAACATGTAAGTATAGCACGTTAGCCTGTAAGTATAGCACATTAGCCTGTAAGTATAGCACGTTAACATGTAAGTATAGCATGTTAACCAGTAAGTATAGCACGTTACCCAGTAAGTATAGTACATTATAATATAAGTATAGCACATAACATGTTATCCAGTAAATATAACATGTTAACCTGTAAGTATAGCACGTTAACCAGTAAGTATAGCACGTTATAATGTAAATATAGCACGTTAACCTGTAAGCATAGCACGTTAACCAATAAGTATAGCACGTTACCCAGTAAGTATAGCACATTATAATGTAAGTATAACATGTTAACCTGTAAGTATAACATGTTATAATGTACGTATAGCATATTAGCCTGTAAGTATAGCACGTTAGCCTGTAAGTATAACATGTTATAATGTAAGTATAACATATTAGCCTGTAAGTATAGCACATTATAATATAAGTATAGCACGTTAACCAGTAAGTATATCACGTTAACCAGTAAATATAGCACGTTATAATGTAAGTATAGTACGTTAACCTGTAAGTATAGCATGTTATAATGTACATATAGCACGTTAGCCTGTAAGTATAGCATGTTAGTTTGTAAGTATAACAAGTTGTAATGTAAGTATAACATGTTAGCCTGTAAGTAGATAAACTACACCATAGTGCTCTAAATATTATTCTCAACCAACTGAATTTTACCTCACCGTAAAAAATTAAGCATAATTATGCCAAAAAATAATAAATATAGCATCCAAATAAAACCAGTTCTTAAAAAAACCTCATCACCTCATTATGTGAATTACATCTCACCAATCGCCCTCATACATTACAAACACATCAACACACCCGTACATTACAAACACATCAACACATCAATATAGCTTCGTGTCGAGGGCGGCGAGGCGGCGGTCGAAGACAACAGAGACAGCTTTGTTTCAAGGTTAATAGTCATCGCTCTTTTTAGTATCCAGTGTAATAAACTTACCTCCCCACCCAAACTTAACTCCCATTTACATATTCATCTTTATTATAACGTTCCAAATTTTAGTAACTTACCCATGAAAGAGGTGGATTTCTTTGATTCCTGTATGCACTAAAAAGGTATAGTTAATTTACATTTGTTTCCAACGCTCTAGCAAAACGTTGGCCCAGATGCATGCGTCACTAACCTTGGCCTCCTCTCCATCAACAAGTTTTGTCCGATCAACCGTCAGTCCCTCAATTGAAACCCTCGATCAAATTCGGAGCTCAACACAAATCCTCAATCAACAACCTCTCATCCCACACCGACCTAGGTCAATCTCTTCTCCTTCAACAAGTTCTCCAATCAAATCCTTTGTCAACCAACCCCCAATCCCTCATCTAAAACCCTCGATCAAATTCGCAGCTCAACTAAACCGAAACCCACGATCACCTCCTTGCGGGCGATGGGCAACAGCGACGGCAGCGGGTGATGGCAACGGAGACGGCGGCTAGAGACGGGCGACGGTGGCTAGAGACGTGGCTGGAGACGGGCGACGGCGGCTGGAGACGGGCGACGACGGCGGGAGACGAGTGACGACAGCTGGAGATAGGCGACGGTGGCAAGGGACTGTCGTTTTTTAATTTAGGGTTGAGTTGAAAAGGGTAAGATGAGGAGAGATACTGGTTTATATGGGGCCAAGGGGTATTTTGGGGATTATGTATAAATACAAGTGCTGAAAGTATTATATTTTGAAGATTGGGTTTAAAGATAAATACAAAAGGAGAGTTGGGCTTAAAGATACAAGTAATAGTACTTAGGTTTAAAAATAAATGGGAGTAAACAAATGGATCTAAAAACAAAAACCCCTTTTATTTTTCTCATTGAGACTCTCTTTATTGTAATCAAAAAATAATATCTATAAAAAATAAGTTAAATTATGACTGTTGAATTAGTGTTGATTGTATTGGTCGAAGTGGCGGTCTCACTTTACTTTGGAAACATCATTATATGGGCTCTTTAATTAGTATGTCTCGGTTCCACATCGATATTGAGGTTAGCATTGCAGGCCATCCAAAGTGGCGCCTCACGGGCTACTATGGCAATCCGGATCGTAATCGACGCCATGAAAGTTGGGACCAACTTCAACTTCTTCCTACATCATCTCCTCTTCCATGGGTTTGTATTGGTGATTTTAACGACCTCCTTTATCAACATGAAAAAATAGGCCTTCGCGAACACCCATCTTGGCTTTTCAATGGTTTCAAAGAGGTGATCCACGACTGCAATTTGTGTGATCTTGGTTTAGTGGGTCATCAATTCATATGGTTTAAAAGTAAAGGCACACCCAATTGGGTCGAAGAATGGTTGGATCGGGCTTTCGCATCTCCCTCTTGGATTGATATTTTTCCTAGTGCTTGTGTCCATAACTTGGGTTATTATTCATCAGATCATGCACCTATCTTCTTGAAACCTACTGTGCCTAGCTCGAGGCATGCCCAGCGAAGATTTATATCACGCCCCGCTTCTCAAAATACCCGGGAATCAAAACGTGAACAAGCCCGCAATGTATTAGATTAAGGAGAATAAATAAAAATAAACATTTCTCCTCAACCTAATACGCTAAGCGTCAAGAAATAAATACAAAGACACAGGTTCCCGATTACAATTTGCAAGAATATAACAGACTAACTCAGAACAAAATGATCCATATCATAAAAGAAATATCATTCAAGATATAATATTTGGGTCAAACACGCCCTTATTATAAAACTATCCAACTGAATACTGGAGAGATATAAAAATACACTAATAAAAAGAAAATGAAAGTACTATAAAAATAAACTAAAAGAAATAACTAAACTTCGGTTCTTCTGCTTAATCTACAAAGCACTCCTGCTAAGAATACTCAGGCTCTAGATATGTGTTGCATTTTTCTGAACATATAACCTTTATATAGCCCTTGAAAAGATAAATTTTTAAACTTAAAAAATATTTAAAAACGGCTATAAACTATTACTAATTTAAATTCTAAATTCTGGAAAAACTGTATCTGTAGTCGACTACAAGACACAGTAGTCGACTACACTGAGTCTAAACAGACTCTGTGAAGTCAGAAAATTTCTAAGTAGTCGACTATACTGTAATCAAACAAAAATTTGACAAAAACTTAAAAAACAAATTTTGCCTTCAGTAGTCGGCTACACTGAGTCTAAATAGACTCTGTGAAGTCAGAAAATTTCTAAGTAGTCGACTATAATGGTCATTAGTTGACTATACTGTAATCAAACAAAAATTTGACAGAAACTTGAAAAATAAATTTTACCTTCAGTAGTCGACTATAAAGTCGAGTAGTCGACTATATTGTAAACTAATAGAAACTTATATTTCAGACATAGACTTGAGTAGTCGACTACTATTCTAAATAGTCGACTACTAAGGATTAAAAATGATATAAATTAAATGTTTTGACACTCAATTATTAACTATAAACTCTAATGGTTTGTAGGCTGTCTAAAAATTATAATAGATAGCTGATCCCCCATCAAACATCGATGATGGAAGTTACAATCTGAAGACTTGCAGAAGGCTATAATTTGAATACTTTTACGTAGATCGATGAAGGTTATAATCTGACGACCTTCATAACAACCGATGAAAGCTCTACTTTAACAGCCTTCACAATCAACATCGGGAGTTACAATCTGACAACTCTCATATTTTCATTGAGATTGAGAGAATACAAATCAAATTTTTTTATTTTATTTACTATAAATTTTTCCACCAAACAAAAGATGACGACTCCGCTGGGGACTAGTTTCTCTGACAAATAAATGGTGGTGCAATTCGACGTTATGCTCATTAGAACGACCGTTGAAACTCTGATCATCGAGTTCGATCAAGCCAAGTTTGAGGAGGCCCTCTCCTCCGGGTCCCTTAGCCCCAAGGTTATGCGTAAGATTCACAAAGTTTCTAAGGAGACTAAAGCTCCAGTTATAACCGACTCATCGAAGGACTGTCTCCCTTAGGGGTTGCACCGTTCATATAGTCCCCTCTCTGAAGGAGAAGACTTAGCTTTGGCACAACTCCAAAAAAGCCGATCCTCCAATCAACGCGAGCTCCGCGTTTGTGAGCCTCAACACAAGCTCTGCATAAGCTAAGCTAAATGCAGTCATCAGGGGTGCGTTTCCTAAATAAAACGCAACCCTCAGAGGTGCGTTCCAACATCAAAACACAGACCTCAAAACTGCGTTGATCTGGCAGAACGCAACTCTCAGGAGTGCGTCCCAGAACCAAAACGCAACTCTCAGGAGTGCGTTTCACAAACTGAATGCAACTCTCGGGTATGCGTTTCAGAACCAAAATGCAAACTTCAAGACTACGTTTCATTAGCAAAATGTAAACCTCAGGACTGCTTTTCACCAGCAACACCTGGAGCTTATGTATGCATTCGGGTAATGAAATCCAATACAGAAATTGGTGTATACCGTGGAGCTTTGGGGTGCTACCCCGAACCCCGCCTGGGGTAGTCCACCCCCCGAACCCCCTACCAGGGGCACACCACCCCCTGCACCCCCGGCTCGCTGACCGGGCAGTGAGACCCCTGAAGACTCTGTGTAGAGCGACTAGATTAAGGGGCCGATATAAGAAGTTCATGGACACAAGGCATCTCAACCATATTCATGCTCACCAGGAGCTAGTCCCGTCCAATCATAGATTGGGGGTTCCAATTCAAACCTCACGACCAGTGAGTAATTCTCGAGTCTTTACAAAAGACTTGAGAGAGTTCATATCGAGAGAAAGAACGATGCAACAATTCATTCGTTCATTCTAATGTGAACGACTGATTCCTACGGTCCTCTCAGGATGTCAATGCTGCTAATATGTGGCCAAACCATTGGTGTTCGACCAATTAACAAACGTTGCTTTGCCTAACCAACGACGGCATTCGTAAAGAATAAGTCCCTAGAGACTGAGTATCCTAGAGTCACTATCAATGTGATCGGTAAAGGGAAAACCTCAGGTCCTAGCTCCAATGACTATGAGACAAGTCGTTCACCGACCGTCAGAAAAATCACTGACGAGTTTGAAGGAATATACTAACGCACTCGGACGCGAACATGAGTCATTCCCCCTGTCAACTATCGGAGGTTAGCTAGAGGAACCAATTCCGAGGATGAACACTCAGCCATTGCGGACTCTCAATCATCAAGTTCCTTCGTTGAATATGAGAGCTTCGCCCACATGGTAGAAAATTCTAAAGATCTCTCAAAGAGGGTTGCTGAGCAGGATGACATGCGCAAATCACAACAGAAGACCCTTAATGAACTCATGGCCCTGTTGGCTCAAATCGTCGCAGATAAGGCCAACTCTCAGAAGACAGATTCGCCATCTAGGCAATAATCTTCTCAGAGAGGAAAAGCGTCTTCTTCCCGACTTCACACAAGCAAAGGGAAGGGAAAAGTGGTTGATGATGCTGCTTTTGACCAAGAAGACCACAACCTAAAATCTTCCTCTGATGAAGGAAAAGAGACTGAGAACGAGCAGAATCTCTAATCTACCGAAATGGAAGAATTGGAAGCCCGCCTTAATACCATTGATAACAGAAGCGAGCTCTAAAATGAGGGAGTTGTCAGGCCCTATCCTGCCGAATAGGATGCAACCCCTTATCCTCTAAAATTCGAGGCCTCAACGCTACAAACTTTTGATGGCACGGGATCACCGAACCAACATATCTATCATTTCAAGTCACAGACTGGAAATATAATATCAAACAACATCATACTGGCTCGATTGTTCATTGGCATCCTCAAGGGAGTTGCCTTTGAATGGTTCAGAAAACTACCTGCCGGATGTATCCAAAAGTGGGCGGATCTAGAGAGACTCTTCCTATCAATATTCTTTGAAGAGGATACAGAAGTCTCCATCCATACCCTTCTCACCACTAAGCAGAAGAAGAGGGAGTCCGTCAAAGCCTTTATCAAAAGGTTTCAAAACATGGCTCTACGATGTCCGACAGGTATGACATAGTCTACCTTAGTGGAGACCTGTCGACACAACTTGCATACCGACCTTCTAGCACAAATAAGGGTTGCAGAATGCCGTTCCTGGAGATAACTAATCTCTCAAGGTGAACAGGCTCAAAAGATTATTGCCAGGATCAAAGCTAAAGAACAAAGTAGGCAGGATCAACCTGAACAATCGGACCAAGCCCAATCTTCTCAGTCGGAAGGGGAAGATACTACGGCCACTGAAGCTAATTCTCTTCAGTAGGATGGTGGGTCCAATAACTATCACGTTAACAGTTACCTCTGATAGTCAAACTCGTTAGATAGTGGCCCACTAGGCAATGTGCCATGTCTATCCTTTTCCCCCCTACACTTGTTTAAGACTGGGGGTTGATTTATTTGTAGTTCATTGGATTATGAGTAATAAATTTTCTGAGTTGTCATGTTTAATAGAATACCTCTGTCAACCACAAAACCTACCAAAACTATTACTTAACATTTACCTCTGATAGTCCACCAACTTGCCAATCCTCTTTGATAGGATGGCAGGTTCATAAAACTATCACGTTAATAATTATCTTTGATAGTCCATTAACTTGCCAATCTTCTTCAATAGGATGACAAGTCCACAAAACTATCACGTTAACAATTACCTATGATAGTTAAACTCATCAGATAATGGCCTACCAGGTGATGTGCCTCTATTCTGACTTCATAGATAGTGCCCCACTAGGCGATGTACCTTGTCTACCTCTCTTTATTCCTCTGCTAAGTCCTAATAAAGACTGGGGGTTGGTTACTTGGAATCTATTAGATTAAGAATAATAAATCTTTCACATCGTTGAGTGAACATTACACTTCTGACGATCATCACCCCCACAGAGTATGAATGCAGCTCGCATCACTCCTAATTTACCATGTTAACAATACACCTCTGACAAATTAACTTATTAATCCTCTTCAATAGGATGATAAGTCCACAAAGTTGCTCCAATCGTAACAAATTCCCATTATGTTAACACCAAACCTCTGACAATTAACTTATGGACTCTCGTCAATAGAGCGATAGGTTCTTAAGGTTGCTCCAATGGCAACAAATTCTTGTCACGTTAATCCCACACCTCTGGTAAAATCCACTTATCGACTCTCCCCAATAGAGCGATAGGTCTTCAAAATTACCCTGATCATAATATTCAATCTTGTCACGTTAATATCATACCTCTGATAAAATTAACTTATCGACTCTCCTTAATAGAGCGATAGGTCCACATATCCGTCAAGTTAATATCACACCTCTGACGATCAAATTAACTTATCGACTCTCTTTAATAGAGCGTTAGGCCCATAAAATACAGTTAGGTTAACATCATACCTCTAACAGTCAAACCCTCTCCAATAAACTTGTTAATCATTTTTCAACAAGAATAGCAAGTTTTCATCATAAAATACCCAGTGGATTAAAGATTTCCTGGAATTATCCTAGCGATAATAAAGAAAATTTCTAAATTTCACTCTAAGTAAAAATTCATGCCAAGTTAATACTACACCTCTGGCGCTTCTAACTTTCTTTTAGTGTTTCAAGTAACACAGGAAGAAACAGTGATAAAGTCTACATATTTAATATCGTAGCCAGTGATTATCATTAAATTAATAATCTCCGAATTTATACCTTGCATGTATAGGGAATTTTATCCTGAATCCTAAGTAGGGATAAGTCAACACCTAATGCGTGTTGTCGGTTAGTCTTTGACCGTAAGAAGGACAAAAACTCATGTATTCAACATCGTGGTAGGTCGTTAAACGTCAAAATCCATACCTTGCACGCATGGGGGACTTTATCTCGATCCCTAAATAGAGATAAGTCTGCATCTAAAACATGTTGCCGGGTGATTCATTCCCGCAATAATGGCGAAGTCTACGTATTCCACATCGTAGCACCAAAATCCATGCCTTTTATACATGGGGGACTTTATCTCGATTCCTAATTAGAGATAAGTCTGCATCTAACACATGCTGCCGGGTATCGCATTCCCGTGAAAATAGCAAAGCCCATGTATTCAACATCGTGGCAGGTCATTATTAATAACGCTAAAATCCATGCCTTATATGCATGAGGGACTTTATCTCGATCCCTAATTAGAGATAAGTCTATGCCTAACACGCGTTGCCGATTAGTCTTTTCCTGTGAAAATAACAAAGTCTATGTATTTAAAACCATAGCATCAAGTCTAAGAGGGTTCATTCTCTTAGCACAACGTTACATGTGAAACGGATTCAAATAATTCACATGCTAGCCCGACTCAAACGGTAGTCGATAAAGGCTTATCAAATCCGTTGATGGCTGAGGGTTTGTCAAAAATCCTATGTATGTTTACAGGTGTTGGACTTCTTGTTTTGATGATGATTTAACAAATAATTTACATCTAATATTATTTGTCTAGTGTTTGTGTTTTGTTATTTATTGTAGACAAACAATATGTTGGAGGATGGATGGATTGCGCCATAACGATCATATCAAATGGAGGTTTAAGGAATAATAGAGTGAAGCCTTGCTATCAAGTTAAAGATCTAATTACAAGCTTCATCCAAGTTTACCAAGTTGAGCTACAATGAAGATCAAGATCAAACTTGGGTAACATTAGTTTAGGTTTATATTATGTGTGTTGGTACTTTAAGCTCAATCATATATACACACACATTATATTGGTTTCCTTGTATGT
>BQKN01000093.1:1413074-1436124 GCA_022839385.1 Asparagus kiusianus
GATTAATCTCTCCTATTTAAACCCAGACTTCTTCTTCTTCCCAGTTGGCCTAACTTTTGCAAAACCAGAGAGACGCTGTTCTTCCTGAGAAAAATTTTCAAAACCTGTTTCTTTGTGTTTTGTGTGTGTTCACTTCCCAGCTTCAGTGTATTCCTTCTCTTTGCCATAGGGGCTTTGTAAAGAGAGAGTCTTGCACCATTTCTACTACTTTGTGAGTGTGATCTTGTGTAGATCAACTGTGAGGGAGTGTGATCTGCTGAGATCAACTGTGTAGTGTGAGATCGTGAGGGGATCGCTGTGTAGACGAAGTTCCGGCTTCCAAACCGGGTGTGTAGTGGATTTCTCCTCGAGAGTGGGGAGCGGGGACGTAGGTCAGTGGACCGAACCTATTTAACACATCACGCGTCAAAGGATAAGGATTCCTAACCCTCTCTCATTTACTTTGATTGCATTAGAATATTGTGGTTTGCTTGTCTTAATTTTTATTGCATAATTAGAGCCTCTTGACCCTAATCACCCCCCTCTAGGGTCCAACACCGCCAACGGCCTCAACAATCACGAATGTGCAACAAGCTTCTACAATGATCAAACTTGTTGCTCGGAACCACCTTAGTGAGCATATCCGTCGGATTATCCTTCGTGTGAACCTTCACAAGTTCCACATCGCCATCTTTAAGAACATCCCGAACGAAGTGATAACGGACATCAATGTGCTTCGTCCTCGCATGAAAAATCTGATTCTTCGCCAAATAGATAGTACTCATGCTATCATAATGAATAATGATAGACCTCTGCGATATACCAAGTTCTTCCAAAAGTCCTCGAAGCCAAATAGCCTCCTTCACAGCCTTCGTAACCTCCCGTAACCACCATATACTCTGTCTCCGTCATAGACAAAGCCACCGTCGACTGTAAGGTGCATCTCTAACACACCAACGTACGGGTCAAAGTAAACACATAACCCCGTCGTAGACCGGCGCTTATCCAAATCTCTGGCATAACCGAATTAACATAACCGATGCATAGCTACCCACCTGTAATGTCCCGCTCATAAACCAAACTAATATTGAGGGTACCTCGAATGTACCTCAAAATCCATCTTACGGCGTCCCAATGACCCACTCCTAGATCTGCATGTATCTCGAAACCATGCTCACCGCCTGTGACAAATCTGACCTCGTACATACCATCGCGTACATCAAGCTCCTAACCGCGCTCGCATATGGAGTCTTCGACATTAACTCTTGATCTTTAACTGACTTCAGTGAGAGGTCAGTTAAAAGTTTCAAATGGGCTCCCAAAGGTACACCAACTGGCTTCGTATCCATTCTAACATGGAATCGCTATAGAACCATCTTCAAATAAGCCACCTGTATCAAACAAATTCTGCCTTTCTTCTTGTCTCTGCCGATCTCCATCCCTAGAATGCATTTGGCCTCACCCAAGTCCTTCATCTCAAACTCATTTGAAAGATGAACTTTTAACTCATCTATAGCTACCTGGAAGTAGAGGCAACTAACATGTCATCAACATAAAGTAACAAATAGATGTACGCAACTCCTTTCAACTTGCAAAAATATACGCAAGGATCAAACTGGCTCCGAGTGTACGAATGACCAATCATAAAACCATCGAATCGCCTATACCACTGCCGAGGAGACTGCTTCAAACTGTATAGCGATTTCTTCAATCTGCAAACCAATTTATCTTTCCCTGTTGCTCGGAATCCTAATGGCTGAGTCATACATATTTCTTCATCAAGATCATCATAAAAAAAATACCGTCTTCACATCCAATTGATCTAGCTCCAAACCATACTATGTCACCAAAGCTAGCAAAATCCGAATCGAAGAGTGCTTCACCACCGAAGAGAAAACCTTGTTATAGTCAATACCTTTCTCCTATGCATAGCCCTTCGCAACCAACCTAGCTTTGAACCTCAATGGAGTGCCCTCAATGCCCTCCTTCTTCGTGTATACCCACTTGCAACCAATTGCCTTCCGTCCCTTTGGAAGCTCAACAAGCTCCCATGTATCGTTCTTATGAAGATATTCCATCACCTCCTACATAGCCACCTGCCACGAATCAGCCTTTGAACTCTGCTCAGCCTCTCTGAATGTCGTAGGCACCAACTCATTGATACTCTCTACCGAAAGTGCATACGCAACTGTGTCAGCATACTGTGCTGGCATCTATATGTTTCTCCTCTGTCTCCGAACCGTAATTGAATCCTGAACCCGAGCCGTCGGTCCCTAATCCTGCACATCAGTACTTGTATCCCCCGTGTCATCGTCGTGCTCGCCTGGCGTCACCTAAGTCAGCACTCTAATAGATACTGTACCATCTGGACAATATGGTGCTGCATCGATCTCCACCACCTGCGATATCTCCTCCGTCGGATCGCTCTCCGCCTGATGAGAGCTAGGAAGCTTCAAGATAGAAGCCTCATCAAACGTGACGTCCCTACTCAACACAATCTTCTTATCAACTAGATCCCAAAGCTTGTATCCCTTGACACCGCGCTTGAATCCTATAAATATGGCCTTCCTAGCTCGAGGTTCCAATTTATTTGTTCTCACATGATAAAATACAGGGTACCCGAATACCTTGAGCTAGTCATAATCGCGTGCTGGCTCTCCCGACCACTTCTCCATAGGGGTTTTCCCCTCAATCGCAAATGAAGACAGCCTATTAATGAGGTGACTCGCATATGTAAGTGCCTCAGTCCAAAAGATCTTCTCCAAACCACTCTGCGACAATAAGCATCAGATCTTCTCCAGTAAAGACCGAATTAATCTCTCTACCACCCCATTTTACTACGGTGTATGACTAACCGTGAAGTGCCTCTCTATGCCCTCGTCTCGACATAGCTACTGAAAGGGGTCAGAAGTATACTCACCACCATTGTCGGATCCCAACGTCTTGATCTTTCTCTCAGTCTGCAGTTCCAATCTCTTCTTTCACTCCACAAACAAATCTAGGACTTCACTCTTCTTCAATATGGTGTACACCCAACATCGTCTAGAATAGTCATCAACGAACATGACGAACTAATGTCGACCACCAAGTGATGCAGTCTTAGTGGGACCCCAAACGTCTGTGTGCACGTAGTCTAGGATACCCCTCGTCTAATGAATGGCAGTCCCAAACTTCACATTCGTCTTCTTTCTAAGAACACAGTGCTCACAGAACTCAATCTTCTCACTCTTGGCTCCCTTCAATAGCCCCTGCTTGCACAGCGCCTGCAGTGACTTCTCACCTGTGTGCCTTAACCTATAGTGCCAAAGTCTGGTCATGTCCGCTTTTGAAATAGCCGAAGCAACCTGGCCAATCTCGGTGCTTCCCTTCAGATAATACAAATTCCAATTGCGGACTCCCGTCATCACCACCAATGATCCCTTAGTAACCTTCGCTACAGCGTTTTCGAAAGTCACATTGAATACCTTCGCCTCCAAAGCTCCAACTAAGATAAGATTTTTCTTCAGTTGAGAAACAAATCTCACCTTCTTCAACTTATGGACTACTCCATCGTACATCCTAATTCGCATGGTACCTATCCTACAAACGCTACAGATTGATCATTTTCCATGACAACAACACCCCCGTCGACTTTCTCAAAAGATGCAAACCAGTCTCGCCTAGAGGTCACATGATAAGTAGCGCCGGAATCAAGTATCCAATCTGATGCATCCGCATGGTTCCCCTCCAGAGTAATCAGTAGAAAAAAGCACGAATCATCGGAATCATCGCCTTTCGCAATATTCACCTCATTGGCCTTTGGGCCCTTTTTCTTACCATTCTCTTTCTCCTTGAGCTTCGGACAGTCTCTCTTCCAATGTCCCTGCTTCTTGCAGAATGCACATTGGTTCTTTGCTAATTGGTGGTGGCTTCTTGACTTTGACCTCCCTCAATTACCACCTTTCGCATATGGGCTTCTACCTCTCGTCGACAAGGCCTCGCCTGAAGTACTAGCAGGGGAAGTCTCCTTATCCTTCCTCCTCAAATCATAATTAGTCAATGTGTTAGTCACTTCACTATAGCTGATAGAAGATCTTCCGTTTAACAAAGTGAGCACGAAGGTATCGTACTCCTTATCCGGTAAGGAGCCCAACAAAATAATCGCCTTGTACTCATCCGATATCTTCTCATTAATATTCGCAAGTTCGACAATAACTTAGTGTAGTTGTTTACATGAGCCGCTAGTGAGGTATCTCTGGACATCTGAAATATGAAGAGTCTTCGCAGCAAGTGCAACCTATTGTCAACACTCTTTGTGAGATACTTGTTGTTGAGAATTTCCTACATCTTCATTACAGATGTCACTCTAATCACATCATATTTCAGTTCCTGATCCAAACATGACCTGATCACCCCACACGCGTTTCTATTCATCTTTTCTCATATCGCCTCATCATATTTAGGTGGCCTCTTGTGGATCATGATGGTCTCTTCCAGATTATGAGCATTGAGCGCATCCCGTACATCGCTCATCCACAAACCAAAGTTAATTTTACCGTCATACTTCACCACACTAATCTTAGTGTTCTGAAAACCAACTTGTATTGTACTCGCCATCGACTTGCTGCTTTCACCTTCTTCTCCCATTGCAAACTAACTCCAAATTATAGAGAAAGAACGAATTTGATAGAAATTAGGAACCACCCAATTGAACCCTAGATCGGATTCCAAATAGATCTCCTGTCTACATGAGGAAAGCGAAATATCTAACGATAACTCCTAATGCTATCTTCACCGAAGCCTAGAACTCCAAGAACCAAGTTTCACACAAGAATCATCCTCTACCAAACTCCAAAACTCCAGATCTAAAATCTGGGCTCTGATACCACTTGTTGCGCGCAACGGAAATTTTCGCAGCACTTCGGCAGCACAACAAGAGAGTCAGGTCGCAATAGAAAATCCTGTTTTACAAAGAAAACAGGAACCTTAAGTAAAATATCTCAACCAAGTGAGATATCAGCTCTTCCTTTCATCAGTTCTAGGATTGACCTGTCGAGAGAACCTAAGTAAGCTATTACAAATCACACAAATTGCGAGATAACAAATTTTACGTGGTTCGGCAAATTGCCTACGTCCACGGGGTAAGGAGGAGGGAGATCTACTAATAGAGAGAGAGAGAGAATACAAATAGGGTTTACACAAGAATCTCACAAATAAAACACTCACACAAACTCTCAAATCTCTCACAAAGGGGATACCAAAATCCCTCTCAAAAGGCCGCTGTTTTTCTTCACCAAGTACAGTCAAAAATCTATGTTTTCCCCTCTGTATGAAGCCCTTGCACGCCTACCTATTCTCCCCCTGTTTTACATAGCCGCCTCTTTGCTCTGTACGAAAATCCCTTTTACACGAAGCCTTGATGTTTATTTTTTCAAGCCCTAGGAATATATATAGCTTCATCCGGTCACACGGCTTTGTGGGCTCGGGCTCGTGAACTCTCTTCATACGGTTTGCTATATCTTCACGCGAAGAGATTTGAGAACGTCACGTGGGTGTGTGGCCCCACTGGTCACACGTATCACAGAGAAAAGTGGAGAAATCTCTTCTGAGTCCTATCTACTAGAAAGTTGTCTCCTTGATATTCCTTTATATTATCTCTATGTTGCTGAAGCTTCCGAATAATCTTTTGGCCTGCAACCAATGATCATTACAGAATAATCTGAACCTGAATTATCTTGGGAGGTAAATCTACGGTGACCCTTGCAGATTTTTGGGCAAATATTATCTTATATACAGAGGAAAATCAAATCCCCTGATATAGGTGTTGGAACATTACTTTGAAGTCCACTGAAAACAAACCACATTCAACAATTCTAAGATAGTATTTTGCTAATGGCAAGCAATCCGATGAAGTTCTCTACATCAACTGAGATGTCCAGACTCAATAAGCTCAGTGGAACTTATTTCCGATTGTAGTAAGGGTAAATGAATTTCTTTCTTGTCGCATTGAAGAATATTGTGCGTGTTTTGAAGGATGACAAGCCCAAAGAGAAGGATTCAGGAAAAGTTGCTAGCATCAAATTTTGGAAGAAGGGGGAGCAAGATGACTTTCTCTGCAAAGGGCATGTTTTGAAGGGTTAGACCCAATGAACCCTATGATGTCTACCATAACAAATCTGAAGATGTCGGGAACAACGAATCAAAAGTTCCTGTTATAGAAGATGGTGATCAAGAAATGGCCATAACAGAAAATATGATGGAAAAGTTGTTGGGAATTAAACGCCGAAAAACCCTAATGCAACAGAAACGCAGTATAGAGAAAAGTACACCAAGATTTACGAGGTTCGGCAACTGCCTACGTCCTCGGGAGCCACACAGTCAATTTCTTATTAATCAAATAAGAAATTACATATCAAGAGCAAATCCCAAAACTGAGATTTCTCAGATGAACACTGTAGCTACAGTGTTAATAATAAAGGGAATAATCCCTTTCAATTTCTCTCTTGAGAATAAAATATCCCACAATAAAGAACCCCTCTTTAATTCTCTCTCTCTCTCTCTCTCTCTTCTTAAATCTCCCCTCAATCACTGTTGAGAGCTGGGATTAATCAAAAATCGCTGCTGTGATTTCAAAGGGGGAACGCTGCTGCGTTTATGTCCGCCGCCAGAGAGAAATCGGGGGAGAGAAGCACAGCACCTAGGGCATCGAAAAGGGGGTTTTTATATGCGAAGCGATGACAGGCTGGCGACAGCCTGTCGCTAGCCACGCGACGGCCCGCTTGGACGCGAGGGTGGGAGTCGCCAGCCGCGAACGTCGGAGCTGGACGCGAGGGTCGGTGTCCCAAACGCGATCGTCAAGCTTGGTCGCGAGGGTCGGAAACGCCATAGTTGAGCTCTCCTGCTCCATCCTCGAGCTCGTCGGAGCTTCACCGTCGACACCCACGCTCACCTGCTCCATCCTTGAGCTCGTCGGAGCTTCGTCGGAGCTCCTCATCGGAATTGAGGTTTGATCTACACCCTATTCTAACAATCTCCTACTTGGAGATCAAACCGCCGTCAACAGGCTATCTCATCACGCTCCTCTCCTGTGTGGCTCCGCCCTCATCATCTATGCATGAAGACCAACTGAAGTTGCGCACAACTCCAGTTTTTGAATAGTCACCGTCTTTGTTAACATGTCTGCTGGATTCTTACTTCCTGGAATCTTTTCCAGTTTCAACATGTCATCTTCCAACAGGGATCTGATGAAGTGATACCGAAGCGCAATATGCTTCGTTCGAGAATGAAATACTGAATTCTTCGCCAAGTGTATCGTACTCTGGTTATCACTGTGCAAAACATTCTTCTCCTATTTGAATCCCAGCTCTGTTAACAAACCTTGAAGCCATACCATCTCTTTACTGGCTTCAGTCACTGCAACATACTCAACTTCTGTAGTAGATAGGGTAACGATCTTCTGCACCTGTGACATCCAACTAACAGCTGTAGTTTCGACGGTGAATACATAGCCGGTGGTGCTTCTTCGGTGATCGACTTCACTTCCAAAGTCTGCATCTACGTACCCTTGTACTTCCACTTCTCCCTTACCAAAGTGCAAACACTTTTGTGTGGTGCCTCGTAGATAACTCAGCTAATTCCCACGTCTGGTTTGATATGAGAGACTTCATCTCATCTTTTATGGCAAGCTCCCACTTGCTCGCATCTCCACACTGATAAGCTTCATCAAAGCTTTTAGGCTCCCCACCATCTGTCAGCAACAGATAGTTCATATATCTCCTGTTGGGTACAGGAGGACGAGAAGATCTTCTTAATATCGGAGCTGGTGCGTCGGGCTCCTATGCACCATCTTGTCCAACAGGCTCTTCTGGCTGAGGACCCTCTGCATTGGGTTCTTCCGAGAGGTTACTCGGGGCATCTTCTGCATCTACAAATATTGACTCGCTCTCTGAGTCATCTATCTTGTGCATGTCCTTGTACATCACCTTCTCGTTGAATATCACATCTCTGCTCCTGATCACCTTCTTGTTTTCATTGTCCCAAATGCGGTAGCCGAACTCATCTTCACCATAGCCGATGAAAGTGCATTTCTTTGACTTGGGGTCAAGCTTATTCATGCCTTGATCACTAATATGCACGTAAGCTACACAACCAATAACTTTAAGATGTGAGAGTTTTACCTCCTTTCCGCACCATACCTCCTCTGGTATTCTGTGCTCCAATGGAACCGATGGACCTCGATTGATCAAGTAAGCTGCTGTATTGACTGCTTCTGCCCAGAACTGCTTCGGTAGGCCTGACTGTACCCGAATGCTTTTGGCTCTCTCTGTCAACGTTCGGTTCATTCGCTCAGCTACACCATTTTGCTGAGGCGTGCCGAGCACGGTTCTCTCCATTCTGATCCCGTGCTCATAGCAGAACTTCTTGAATCCGATGTCTTCATATTCACCGCCATTGTCGGTCCTGAGCTTCTTTATTCTCAGACAGGTCTCATTTTTGACCATAGCTTTCCATCTCCTGAAAGCCTCAAATACTTCTGACTTATACTTCAGAAAGTAGACCCACACTTTCCGAGAGTGATCATCGATAAAAGTCACGAAGTAGTGTTTTCCACCAATGGACGTGGTGGTTGTTGGTCCCCACACATCTGAGTGAACGAGCTCTAGCTTCTCTTTCCTGGGGGTTCTGCCACTTGTCTGAAAGCTGACTCTCTTCTGCTTTCCAAGTATGCATTCTTCACACATATCCATCTCCACTGACTGCAGTCCTGGGAGTTTTCCCTTTGTGTGCATGATCTTCATACCTTTTTTACTCATATGACCGAGTCTCTGGTGCCACAGCTTTGAAGTCTCATTGCCTGCTGCAACTGAGATCAAACAACGTGCACCTGCTGTCATATACAGGGTACCAGTCTTCTTGCCTCGGGCAATTGTCATTGCGCCCTTTGAGATCTTCCAATCATCTCCATGGAAGGTTGTGGTATATCCTTCGCCAGCCAACTGGCCTACGGATATTAAGTTCTTTCTCAGGTCGGGAATATGCCTGACATCTTTCAGCTCCCATACTGACCCGTTCAACTTAATTTTCACCACGCCTTTGCCCATAATAGCTCATGGTTGATCATCACCAAGATACACGTATCCAAGATTTCCGGGGGTATACTTCTCGAAGAATTCCTTCTGAGAGGTAGCATGGAATGACGCTCCTGAATCTAACACCCAAGATTCCTCCTTGCTCTCCAAAGAGCATATCAATGCGTCATCTCCTCCTAAGGTGGAGGTGACATTCACCTCTGCCTTCGCCTCCTTCTCCTTCTGTGCACTCTTGCACTGATTCTTGTAATGCCTTGTCTTTCCACAATTCCAACACTCGATAGCCTTCGAGCTGTTGCTTGGATTCCTTGATTTGGACCTCCTGTCCTTTGA
This sequence comes from Asparagus kiusianus, assembly GCA_022839385.1. Lineage (NCBI taxonomy): Eukaryota > Viridiplantae > Streptophyta > Magnoliopsida > Asparagales > Asparagaceae > Asparagus > Asparagus kiusianus. Next base: position 1,422,455 of record BQKN01000093.1, read on the forward strand.
TCTAGCTCTGAAGTTTGATTTTCCTCGTCCGTTTCCTCTGGTTGAATTTCTACCTTTTGACTCTGTATGTAATACTGAAGAGGTTGTAGCTTCACCCGTCTCTCTTCGTCGGATCTCCTCACTAAGAACCAAATCACGAACGTCGTCCAACTTCAACTTGTTGTTTCCCGATGAGCTACTCACAGCTGTGACTGTAGCGTTCCAACTCTCTGGTAGGGAAGACAAAAGTATCAACGCCCAAACTTCCTCATCAAACTCAATCTCAACTGAACTCAATTGGGTTGTAACCGTATTAAGTTCATTGAGGTGTTGTGCTACTGACGCGCCTTCTGGTATTTTCAAATTGAATAACCGCCGCATCAAATGAACTTTGTTCGTGGCTGATGGCTTCTTATACATGTTTGAGAGAGCTGCCATAAGACCCGCCGTGGTCTTCTCCTTCGCTATGTTGAACACAACATTGCGAGTCAACGTCAATCTGATAACTCCGAGGGCTTGTCTATCTAGAAGGTTCCACTCATCTGCCTTCATAGAATCTGGCTTCTTTCCCGATAGTGGTTGATACAGATTTTTCTGATACAGATAATCCTCTATCTACATTTTCCAGAATCCGAAATCTGTTCCATCAAATTTCTCAAGTCTTATTTTTTCTTCATCTGCGGCCATGGCTCCCACTTGAATCTGACTTCCTCTAGATCGTTTCACGCTCTGATACCAGTTGTTGGGAATTAAACGTCAAAAAACCCTAATGCAACAGAAACGCAGTATAGAGAAAAGTACACCAAGATTTACGAGGTTCGGCAACTGCCTACGTCCTCGGGAGCCACACAGTCAATTTCTTATTAATCAAACAAGAAATTTACAAATCAAGAGCAAATCCCAAAACTGAGATTTCTCAGATGAACACTGTAGCTACAGTGTTAATAATAAAGGGAATAATCCCTTTCAATTTCTCTCTTGAGAATAAAATATCCTACAATAAAGAACCCCTCTTTAATTCTCTCTCTCTCTCTTCTTAAATCTCCCCTCAACCACTGTTAAGAGCTGGGATTAATCAAAAATCGCTGCTGCGGTTTTAAAGGGGGAACGCTGCTGCGTTTATGTCCGCCGCCAGAGAGAAATCGGGGGAGAGAAGCACAGCACCTAGGGCATCGAAAAGGGGGTTTTTATAGGCGAAGCGATGACAGGCTGGCGACAGCCTGTTGCCAGCCACGCGACGTCCCGCTTGGACGTGAGGGTGGGAGTCGCCAGCCGCGAACGTCGGAGCTGGACGCGAGGGTCGGTGTCCCAAACACGATCGTCGAGCTTGGTTGCGAGGGTCGGAAACGCCATAGTCGAGCTCGCCTGCTCCATCCTCGAGCTCGTCGGAGCTTCGCCGTCGATACCCACGCTCACCTGCGCCATCCTTGAGCTCGTCGGAGCTTCGTCGGAGCTCCTCATTGGAATTGAGGTTTGATCTACACCCCATTCTAACAAAAGATGACAATTCTCAATAATAAATAAAAATAAATAAATAAGGCAAAAGCAAAAGGAAGTCGCTATTGCTCATTGGGAATCAGATAAGAGTGGTCATCTCAAGAAACAATGCAAGATCATCTCAATAAGAAACAACAAAGTGAACAAACCAACTTGGTGGTAAATGAAGAGTTTGTGGCAATAGTCACTAAAGCGAACATATATTGTTGATGATGAAGTAGAGTGGTGGATCGATTCTAGTGCTACCAGCCACATTTCTTGTGATAGGAATTAATCTGTTCAAATCCTATGAGCGGTAATTAGTGGTAGGAAAGAACTTTCTATGGATAATTCCTCCACTGCTAATATCATAGGAGAAGGTAGAATTGTCTTCCCGTAACTTCTGAAAAAGTATTGACACTGAACGATGTATTTCATATTACTGAAATAAGTAAAAAATCAAAGTGTTGCTTGAAAGTGATAGTGTAGTACTATCCAAAATTGGCCTTTGTGTTGGAAAAGGCACTAGTGGAAAACTAGGTATCGCTGACGGCAACATCGCTGACGGGTAATAGCCGTCATCGATGTTTATATCTTTGACGGTACAAACCGTCAGAGATGTTACCGTCAGCGAAATACCGTCAGAGATGTTGCCATCAGCGATGTTTTCGATACCGTCAGGGATAAAACATCGCTGACGGCAAATGAACATCGTTGACGGGTAGCCCATCAGCGATGTTCGATATATATCGATTTTTTACAGCCCCGATTTTTTTACCACACAGTTAAACCCTAACCGCCGCTGTCGTTGCCCCCTTCGCGTTCTTTGGCCGTCGCCTCCGCTGTCGCCGCGTCCAGCCATTCGTTTTAGGAAGTTCGTCGTCGCCGTCTGAGTTCGTCGTAGCTGACGTCGCCGCCGACGTCGCCACCGCTGTCTCCAACAGTCTCTTCTCGTACCCTTTGGCCGCCGTCGCCGCCGTCGCGTCCACGGCCACGTCCAGTGCCGCCGTGACCTCCGCCGCGTCCAACAGTCACTCAAGGTATTATTTAGAAATTAGTTCCTTAAATCAGTAAGGTATTTGAAATTAGTTCCTCAAATCATTAAAATTACTATTAAATCTGGTCAATTCTTAAGTTATTTTGAATTAGCCCCTTCAATCAAGAGTAAAGTAGCATAATTAAAAACAAACTTATAAAAAATTAAATATCATGTGCAGATTTTAGGTTTCACTCAAAAAAAGAAAACTTAAAAAGAAATGAGGCATGCATTGCCTCGAAGCTAGGCTTTCGTCAAGTCAAATGTGAGGCAAATCCCTAAAGTTTGCGTGTGGATCCTAAATCAAGCTTCTGTCCGAAAACACAAACTAATTAATTATAAAATATAAATTTTAGTTTGTTATCATATGATTTTTCACACTAAATTATGGTTTGTTGTCATTTATTAGTTTAAATGACCATATCGCCTGTATGTTGTAAATTTAGAGAAATAACTTCCACATATGCTTATGTACTTTATCGAGTTGAGCTATATATGTTGCTATTATCAAAATCTAAGCGTTGATACTATTAATCTAAAATTAAATTTTATCACCCAGACTACTAAGAAAAGAGATTAAATGATCATCTAAATTTGTATTAGATCCTCTAGTTCTCATAAGTTTATTTCAAATTAAGCTTTTTAATTCCTAATTCTATTATTAATTTGAGGAATACGCTGAAGTTATTCCTCATGAGTTAATTAAGTTCTTAACATAATAGAGAAAATATTCCCTATCTAACATATAGATATAGGTAAAATATGAAATTTAACATGGAGCTGATTTCCGCCAAAGTGAGGTATTAATGTGTCGGTGAAAATATTAAGATTTCAAAGTTTCATATGGAATTATAAAATTTTCTTGGGAGCTGATAGAAAAGACATATTCTTTATAGATTGCGTATTAACATATTAATTAGTATGCATTTATAATTAGTATGTTCATTTGTATTTATAGAATAAAAACGCTTCATTTGTATTTATGTACATTAGTAATTGATGCATTCAATTTAGTTAGATATATCAATTGTGTTAAATATCATGATTTTATGAATCGAAAGTTGTTACCCCTAGTTTCCCGTCTAATAATGTTGGATGTGAATCTCTTCTGATATAAACTCCCTTAATTCTAGTTGGATGTAAAAATACTTTTTACATCTAAAGAGAATAACGTGATTTATGTTAGGAGCATGATCTACATGCAATAATTATTAGATCTGTCCGGGGAGGAGTCCCCTTCTCGTACAGGTTAGGAATATAGTAGTGTACCGTCTATCTTTGTATACAATAAGCATATGTTGTTTTACGTATCGATCTATTATCGATGATTGATACGTATTATAACATCCGTACAGTGTACTCGGAGAACAGCGGGTAGGTGCTGCCGAAATTTTTAAGAAATAAAAATGCTTAAAGTATATAAAGGTAGTCGTAGACACTACTATATTCCTAATAGGATAGGTCCATTTCCTATGACAGCCGTTAAAGTCTCTTATTAACAATATGAGTGTTAGATTTTACTCCCACGTCATTTATGTTTTGGCAATTTTCATTTCGAGATTATTATAATTTGAATTTCCTTGATGTCGTGAAGAAAGTTAATATCACGCAACCGTTAATTTGATGCGTTACTAATAAAAATTCACATTACCTAATTATGCTTAATATCATACAGATGATGATAGTTCCCGACAAATCATGGATCGATATTCCTCGTATTGATAGATGGAGGGATAGTCGATATAAAGATGGAATAAATCAATTCATACAGTATGCCTTGGCAGACCCACGGAAGTTAAATAGTGATGTCGTGTATTGTCCCTGTTGTTGGTGTAAAATAGGTCGTTGGTGGATAAAAGTGATTTACAGAAACACTTAATATCAGGATTTCATGAGGAGTACAAATATTAGACGTTTCATGGGGAAGGATGTCTTGAAGAAGTGGAACTGATGGCGGATACCGGTACGTCTGGTGGGAGAATAGATGATACGAGAATAGATGATACACATACGATGCTCGCAGATATGTTAACAGTTCCTAATATAGATCAATCTGAAGATGCCGAGGATGCTGACGAGTTAGAAAATGCTGGAGGCGTGACTGATCATGAGGAGCTGGCGCAGATAACAAAATTAATAGACGACAATGAAAATGATCTGTATGAGGGTTGCACCGAGTTCACCAGGTTATCATTTATGCTGCGTCTTTTGCGTATAAAGTCTCTTAGCGGAATGACAGATAAATATTTTAATATGTTGCTTGTGTTGCTGAGAAAAGTCATTCCAAATGGAAAAGAGAGCATACCAGAAAATTATGATAACGCAAAGAAGATTGTTTCCGTTACAGGACTTGATTATAATAAAATCGACGCATACCCTAATGATTGTATCCTCTACTATAAGGATAACAAATATCTTCAGAAGTGTCCAATTTGTGAAGTATCACGGTGGGTACAACGCAAAAATTATTCAACACATGGGACAGCAAGGTCTATGCTTAAACAAAAGAAGATTCTACCAAAGGTCCTTCATCATTTTCCCTTAATACCAAAGCTAAAACGGTTGTATATGAATAAAGACACTGCTAAGAAAATGAGGTGGCACATGGAAGAACGTATTGATGATGGTAAAATCAGACATCCGGCCGATGCAGAGGTGTGGAAGCATATGGATAGAACTTTTCCTTGGTTTGCGAATGAGTGCAGGAATGTTAGACTAGGTTTGTCTAGCGACGGATTCAATCCATTTCGGATAATGAGTTCCAGTTGGTCTACATGGCCTGTTGTATTAACGCCTTACAACTTACCGCATTGGCTTTGCATGAAACAACTGTATATGATACTTTCATTATTGATACCGGGCAAGCATGCACCAGGCAATGACATAGATGTGTTTTTAGAACCGCTAATTGATGAGTTAAAACAACTCTGGACTGAAGGGGTTATGACATATGATACTCATGCAAAACAGTCTTTCAGACTACGTGCTATTTGACTATGGACAATTAATGATTTTTTAGCCTATGCGAATCTTTCAGGTTGGTCTACAAAGGGAACATATGCGTGTCCAGTGTGTGGTCCAAAATTCAAAGGTCTTTATCTGCAGCACAGTCTAAAGTTTTGTTAATGGTTTAAAAGAAGGTGGTTGAACATAAATCACAGGTACAGAACAAAAAAATAGAGCAAGTTTTTTTATAGTACTGTTGAGAAGAGAGATGCTCCGCGTCCATTAGGTAGAGATCAGATTGTACATTTGCTTGAGAGGTTCCCTGCTGTCAGGTTTGGAAAGAAGCGCTATTCGAAAGAAGATTTACCTGGAGTAAGGAACTTAAGTATTAACAAAAGGATACCAAAACAAAAGAGACAAGCACAAGTGGTGAGTGATGGGGCTGAAGTCGTAAAATTGCCTTCAGGATGGACAAAATTCAGTATTTTTTCAACTCCCCTATTGGAAAGAGCTAAAAATACGTCACAACTTGGACGTTATGCACATTAAAAAAAATATTTGTGATAATCTTTTGTCCACACTGTTGCAAGATGCTAATAAATTAAAGGATGATCTACGAGCTTGTCAAGATCTAACTACATTGAACATTAGAGAGGACCTGTAGCCAAAAATTGTCGAAAATGACAGATTAGATTTGCCTACGTCTCATATTACGATGTCGAAAGTTAAGATGTAAACATTTTGTCAAGTCCTCAAATCAATAAAGTTACCAGATGGTTACTCCGCAAACATATCGAACAATGTCCAGGTGCAAGAAAGGAAAATATTAGGGCTTAAAACTCATGATTATCACGTGCTTCTTCATCAATTGCTACCTATGGCACTATGCAGTACTATGTAGAATAAAAAAACAGTGAAGTTTATTATTGATTTTTGTGGATTTTTCAGAAAGCTTTGTTCTAAAGTTATAGACGCCCGTGACTTTGAGAAACTTGGAGAAAATATTTCGAAAACAATGTGTGAAATGGAGATGCTCTTTCCTCCGTATTTTTTCATAATAATGGTTCATCTTACATAACATCTCACGGAGGAAACTGCAATAGCAGGACCAGTCCATTATCGTTGGATGTATCCAATAGAGAGGTTAGTATTTAGAAAAATTTAATCATTACCTATCAATGTTTATATCTATTAAATGTTAATATCTTTACATCTATATTTGATTAATTATCCTTTTTTAGATATTTGGGTTCAATGAAGCGTCAATTGCGTAACAGAGCTCGACCAGAATGTTTAATAGCTGAAAGTTACGTGAGAACCGAGTGTCTCTTATTTGCCTCTCGTTATATAAGAGGGGAACAAACTGAACTTCAAGCACCTGTTGATAATAAGGATAACACAGTTCTCTATCCTCGCGGGCTGAACAAAATTATTCTAACATATTGTTAGATCAAGCGCATGCATATGTAGTAAATAATCTTGAAATCTTCTCGGAGTACCGGAGGTAAAATATCTAAAAAGAGTTTTGAATACCATTTAATCTTTAATTTTTATTTTGACAATAATAAATAAATATATGCACATTAATAGGAAACATCAGGAAAAACTTAAGAATGAAGTTACCGGTAGTACAACTATACATGACATTAAAGAAAGGCATATGAAGGAATTCCCTGCTTGGTTGAATAATGAAGTAAGTATTGTTAAATTTAGCAATATTTGTATTTTCATTAATAAAAAACTTAGAAATTATTGATTTAATAGTTTTCTTATTTTTTATATTTAGATCCAGGAACAACTTGTTCTTAATAATCAAATATCAAAAGAAGTGAAGGTTCACGCAAAGTGGCCTTACTATGCTGTAAGTCAATATGGTGGGTATCGTGTTAACGGTTATAAATTTTACATAATGGAGGTTGATGATATGAAGGTCACCCAGAATAGTGGTGTCATGGCTACCTTCTCACAGGAATGTTTCTCAAACAGAAGAGATCAGAATCCAGTTGAAAATAATATAACATATTATGGAAGGTTGGAAGATGTGGTAGAGATAGTCTACGGTTATGGTGGTCCACATGAACATAAATACATGATGTTCATGATTCGTTGGTGTTTTACAAAGACTCAAAAGGATCCCTTTGGATTTACAATTGTCAATCTCGATAAAGAAATTGATAGTGATAAAAAATTTATGTTTGCATCTCAGGTAGGACAATGTTTCTATGTGAAAGATCCTACAGTTAAAGAAGAGTGGGTTGTCCTGTACAAGGATTCTAGGGCTTATATTCAACCTTCTACTAATGAAGATGATGATGAGAGCTATATAAACAACTTCAATGAGCCAAATGCAGCGATCGATGAATTCTCGTACCCTCAAAACGTAGTGTTTGATACGGATGCTCCAACAACTTGGACAGACATTCCAAATATTATCACAGACATTAATAGGAGCTAAACAACAATTATTTGTAATCGGGTCTTCATGTAACTTTTTTTAGTTTGCAAATTGTAAAATAAAAACTTTAATATCACTATGATGTATCTCAATTACCTTTTGGACGATATAAATATGTAATATCTTATTTTGTATATTTAGCTTGCAGATGCCTACAAACTTGATGTGAAATAAAAATTTTAGAAACGCAATAATACATATTGTTTTTATTTTCTCTAAGCCAAATTGCATCTATAATATATTAATTTGTATGTTTATTCAACTTGCAGATGTCTAAAAACATTAACAGGAGGTTATTCGAAGCTAACCCCAGTCAAGACCAATCCACTGAGGAAGAGCCACTGAGTTCAGGAGATATGTTAGGTATAACTTAGTTTAACTTAAGTATTTTTTATTCATGATATATGCACAATGATAATTTATTTCTTTTATTTTTTAGGTGAGGGTGAGGAAGAGCCGACTCCCGTACCATTATATGCAGATCCTCCAGTGCTACTTCGAGCATATATTCTCGTGATTGAGCGTGGGCCTTTAACAGCATGTGTAGAGGGGTACAGACTCAAGCAGACAGAAAAATACATACTTATGAAAAAACGATTGGATGAATGGGCCCACAGATTGATGAGATTTTATCTGATGCAAAAATGAAATCAGATAAAGATATAGTGAGTTTGATCAAAAATTTTCATTCCAGGTCTATTATTTAGTGATGGCGTGTCTTTATGGGTGATGGAAATACATGATGAGTTGTATAAAATCATCAACAAGGTCACATGAAACTGTGAAGTGAAGATTTGATTTCTACAAAGGTTTAGAGCTAGAATTTGATCCTCGCATATTATTCGCATATTATTCACATTTTTGTCTCGGTATTCGATGAGTTTGATCTAACAATGTTTTTTACCATCTATGGTCTAAAGCACATCCAGAATGTATACCATTTGTATAGTTCCTTGATTAGGGTTCCTAGCATTATTTTCATCTCTATCTACATATAAGGCAAAATCTATACAAAACTATGATATCTAATCAATAGGTTTTGGTCGCTTTTAGCTTAAACCTGTTTGAACACTTCTTCATAAAATAATATAATAAGATATCTAATCAATAGTTGCTTATATTGATACTTGATTGAAGGATACCTAGATAATTTGATGACCTTACTATGCAATGTACTGATGGGTGCACATGCTAACTAGCAAATGATTAAGTCAAGTTACCTGAAGGATGCCTGTTTTGTTCATTTGTCTTTTGAATGGTTATTGTTACTCATTAATCATCATATATTGAAGGGTACCCTAATATTCTCAGGTTTCTCTTTTCCTTAATATTTTTCTTCTTCCTTTTTTGGTAAATTCTAAGACCTTAAGATTGATTAAATAAAAATGTTAATATATCTATTATTTTTTTCTTTGTTGTAGGAGAAAAACTTTACCAGAAAAAAGGACGCCAAGGAAGTGACTTTAAAAAAAGTTACCACCGGATGGTTTTCGAGCAATTGTGAGATGGGGACATAATGGGATTCCAATCGGACAATGGGCTAATAACTTTATCTCATACCTTGGATGCTTGATACGGAGGAGTGATAATGTGAATCCTTATTACGAGGCTGAGGAGGAGCCATTTCATGTCCTGGAGAGTATATATCGAGATTGTTGTGTAAATTCTTCTATTTAGCACAATTATTTTTTAATTCTGTCAATTGTCCATGCTTAACTATATTTTAATTTTTAGAGATATTTCAACATCGAAGACAATCCCGTAGGGTGGGAATTTTTATTTGGATACATGGGAAAGTTCAGGCATTCTCTTCGGGAGTGGAGACATGAGATAAAGAAGAAATGTTTTGATTGTTTCACTCACAACTGGGAGAGGATATACAAGCGAGATAAGAGGGTTGAGCCTGAGCACTTAGCTGAACTTATAGTATTATGGGGCCAAGAGGAGCACCAGGTAAATATGTATAGTAGTTAATTATCATCAAGTTATTTATCTGAAACTAGTGATATATTTCATTGTATATTATAGCTTGTACTAAAATTCTCTTTGTTCATGTTGAAGAAAAAATGTCAGAGAAATAAACTAAATCGATGGAAGAAAGATTATGATTATCATACGAGGACTACTTCATTTGCCCAGATTGAGGATCAATTTTGTAGGACAACGGTAAATAAAGTCTTTTAATCTTCTATATATATTCTCTCCGCTTCCTAGAATATTTGATAAATAAAACTAATAAATATATTTTTAAATCTCAGAATGCTCCCTTTATCCCGTTACCAGAACTGCACAGGAGGACGATGGTTCAATTTAAGAACGGGTACGATGACGATGAGAATAAGAAACAAAAGCTAGAATTGGCCAAGAAAATGCAAGTTAACTAACTATCGTCTGTTTTTTTGTTGGGAATTTATTGTTTGCACTGGTCTTTTGGTCATCTTAATTATCATACATGAATTATATGTGTGAATGTGTTAAGGAAGATGCATGCATACATATAATAAAAGGAATATGGAATTAAATATTATTATAAAGAGATGGTACTCTTTTAGTATTGATAAATCGTGTAATCAAAAAGACTAATGCTACCAACAATTGTGGAACTACTTCATCTTTTATTTTACTTGTTTAGGTAAATATATCTTTTATTTTTGAAAGGCCAATTCTTAAATTTATTTTTTTGTCTTTTAGGAAGCTCTGGAAAACACATATTCTGAGGTTGTTGCACAGAGCCAGGAGTCCCTGACTAGAGAGCAGAATTATAATGTGAGCCATTTAGTTTGTGGACGTCCCAAAAAGGGGAGGACTAGGTGGATGGGAGTTGGAGCTCGGAGGGTGTCTACACAAATCCAGCCTCTGCCGATTTCAACACCATCGACTATGCCCTCGGGGCCCTCTTACATGCCGCAGGAGGATTGCACTTAGCAGGCGATGCAGCTTATTTTCTCTGTGATGAATATATTAGATGGTCAGATTTCCGAGGAGATGTGGGAGGATATTCAAGAGGAGCTTATGCGAGTGATCCACCCTACTGCTACTTTTGCGATGGTTTCTAGGCAAATAATAAAACACTAGTAGAAAAACGATCAACCTAGACGAAAATTTCCGTCTAGGTTGATTGAAATTCCGTCTAGATTAGATCATCTAGACGGAATTCCGTCTAGTTTGGATGGTTTATTTTGCTTCCGTCTAGATTGATACAAACTAGACGGAATTCCGTCTAGGTTGATCAATCTAGACGGAAGTCAACCTAGACGGAACAAAGAATTCCGTCTAGGTTGACAGACCAGACGGAATTCCGTCTGGTTTGTCAACCTAGACGGAAATTCTGTCTAGGTTGCCAGACCAGACGGAATTCCGTCTGGTCAGTCAAACTAGACGGAAATTCTGTCTAGTTTGACAGACCAGACAGAATTCCGTCTGGTCTGTCAACCTTGATGGAATTTCCGTCTAGGTTGGTTTTTTACAACCTAGACGGAAATTCCGTCTAGATTGACCCAATCTAGACGGAATTCCATCTAGATTGCATTTTTTAGGGAAAAAAATTAATTTAAATTTGTATTTCCCTATACAATTACATTAATATTTGAATACATCCAGAAAATACTATACACGTCACATTCAACCATCCAATCATAATCAAAATTCATAACAATTCCATTCAAAAACATCTACATAACCAAATCCAACACATTGTACAAATCCAACCATCCACTTCAAAATATACATTAATCAGTTCCATCTAAAACACATCCAACAACATATATACTAACAATGCACATGACTAAGATATGATACACGACATGAATAAATGTAGTGTTATAACAAATAAAACTGTTTATTGCATTAAAAATAAAAAAACCTCATCCATCATCGTCGGCGGGGGTATCTCTATCCCGATTACGAGAACGGGTGCTGCTCCCTCCAATATCTCCACTCTGAATGTTTAATTGAATAATCATTATATGGTGTTTGATAACATATTAGATAAAAATGAATTTATAAATATAAGAAAAAATAAGGTACCTGAGCACTACTCTGTCTAGCGCCGGAATTATCGCCAATCGAGCTAATGATCCGTATGACACCACCATACGCGCTATAAGGAATAGCACCGCCTAAATATTGTATAACATACCCCATGAGATCGTCCATCGAGTTCGCCATCAGCGCAACTCTAGTCATCTCATTAGTCACCTGAATATGCAGCTCCGGGTCAATTTTGTCAATCAAGAAGGCAGAGATACGTGCGACAAATGACATAGCCTGGAAACTGCTTGTGGCTGCTCTATGCGATGTAGATGGTGTGGAGGATGCTGTGGACGATCTAATGCTTATACCAGGTGAAGCTCCGACACCATGCAGAGGATATCTTCCTCTCCTATTATTAGGGAGAAATAAATATTAAACTTTGCTCTCAAATTCAATAATGGTAAACAAATATAAATAGTATGTAGTATTCAAATTGATTCGATTTTTCACTATCCTTACCTATTATGACCCATCAAGTTCTGTGTGAGATTGATGTTCTCCTCTGCAGAAAGCATGTGAGGGTCCGGCTCGGTTTGTTCCTCCTGCGAAATGTACACAGATGCAGCCTCCTTGGATGCAGTCTCAAATCCCTCCTAAATCACATATTTATAGTTAATTCAAGATAATGAACATATTATTTGTGTTCTCGTTTCCTAGTAATGTTAACAAAATAGAATTAATAATACTACTAAAGATATGTATAAGTCTCACCACTAACTCGAGATTTGCCGTGATCTTATCCCGATTCCTCTCATCACCCCTATATTGTTCACGAAAAGTACCATATGCCGCTCTGGCCCTCAAGTGTATCGGCATTAATGATTTTCCCTGTCATATTATAAATTATGAGATTTCACAATCATACTAAACATTAAGATCTTTTAAATCTCTTGCACCTGGACATTATTTGAAATGTTAGCAGAGTAACCATCCGGCGACTTTACCGATTTGAGAATTTCACAAACTCGTTGCATCTGCTCATTTGACATTGTAACACGAGACGGAGGCAACTTTAATTTTTTAAGGCCAACGTCTTGAGCTTGCAAATCATTTCGGATATTCAAAGCAGTCAGATCTTTGTGCGCCCGTAGATCATCCTTCGACTTGTTTGCATCTTGTAGGAGAGTTGATACTATGTTATCACATATATTTTTCTCAATATGCATAACATCTAAGTTGTGTCGGATTTTTAGATTCTGCCAGTAAGGTAGCTGAAAGAAGATACTAAATTTAGTCCATCCTCTAGGCAATGTTTGGGCTTTGTCCTCAACTTGCATTTTACGGACCTTTCGCTTATGCTTCAATGGATTTTTTAACTTTAAGTAATCTCTTACTCCGAGCATGTTAAATTTAGAATAGCGTTTTTTCCCAAACACAACTTTTGGAACCCCTCAAGTAATTGAACGATCTCAGTACCTATCAGTTGACGCGGCTTCATTCTTTTCTCAACTGTACCATCAAACTTAGCTGATAATTTTATGTACTTATGACTCAAGGGCAACCACCTTTGATTAAACCAATAAAAACTCTTTCGGCTATGTGGTAATTGAAGAGCTTCAAATTCTGGACCACATACAGGACAAGCACACTTGCCCTTCGTAGAGTACCCTGATAGATTAGCATAAGCTGGAAAATCATTAATCGTGCATAGTAGAATAGCACGTAATCTAAACGACTCTTTTAAATGGGCATCATATGCTAAAATACCCTCAGACCATAATTGTTTTAGCTCATCAATTAGAGGCT
>BQKN01000093.1:1451124-1478974 GCA_022839385.1 Asparagus kiusianus
TATATAAAGATTAATGGGCATCCTTGTCCTAAGAGGGGATTTCCTCCTTGATGCTTATATGTGTGTGTGTGTGTACTTATTATACACTAGATGAAAGTTATAACTATCTTTCTAAATGGTGATTTAGAAGAAGAGGTATGATTGCCACAACCTGAAGAATTTGTGGTTAAAGGCCAAGAAAATAAAGTATGCACACTTGTTAAATCGTTATGTGGCCTAAAACAAGCACCTAAACAATGACATGAAAAATTGATCAAAAGGTTGTGTCGCATGGTTTTAGAATAAAGGAATCTGATTAATGTATTATGTTGGGCGCAGAGTCACGCCCTCAGGCCGCGGAAGCAATATGACCCAAGAGAACGCCCTGGATTTTATTTTCATAAAAGCTCAAGCCAACCTCTATATTCCCATTTCACAAAGAAAATAAGAACAGAAAGTGAAATATCTCAACAAAGTAAAATATACACTATTCCTCTCATTAGTTCTAGGACTGACTTGTCGAGGGAACCTACAAGCAATAGCCAACAACTAAAAACATTAAAAAGACGAGATTTACGTGGTTTGGAAAACTTGCCTACGTCCACGGGGAAAGGGTGAGAGGAGATTCCACTATGAGGAGAACATTGACGACTTGTACAATCCTTAAGTTCGTCTCAAAAGATAAAGCTATGATTTTTACCCAAAAAATAACCTCTCTCTTGTAAAATCCTTCCAAGCTCTCTTTTTTTCTCTCCTCAAGATCACATATCTAAGCCTCCAGAAAACTCCCAAAAAAAAGTCTGACTAAACCCTCTATTTTGTTCTCTGCAGCCAAAAAAAAAAAACTCCGTTGTTTTTTTTCTTCCACTCAAAAACCCTAGCTTCGGGTATATGTAGGAGATCTTGGAAATCTTAGGTGGGTTGCACTAGGCTCTGCCTCCGTGCACGTGGTTCCGTGTTCATGGGTGTGGCCTCCATGTTTACAATTCTCCACCTCGTACATCATTTGATAAACCTTAAATTTTGGACGAACACCAGAAGAACATCACGAACATCACCAGAGAGATCTGAAATCCCAAACCAGGCTAAATCAGCAGCGCGACTTTACCGCGGTTGCCTACGTACCCTCCACAGAGTTCGAGCTAAACGCAGTTCAAGATTTGTCCTCCATGTAGTCTCCACCTCACCCCATCATCATCCCGAAGGGCCATTTCCTCTTAGGCAAATCAACACAAGCTGATATGAAGCAAGTCCAAGCAATGCTTAAACTTGCTACCTGTGACCACCTTGGTTAACATGTCTGTGGGATTCTCATTCTTATGCACCTTCATGAAAAAAATACCGTCTTCCTCTATGACATCCCACACGAAATGATACCTGACATCGATATGCTTGGTACGAGCATGATGAACTTGGTTCTTCGCTAAGTGAATCGTACTCTGACTGTCGCACCACAAGTTTACGTTCTCCTGCTCAATCCCCAAATCGTCTAGAAGACCCCATAACCACACTGCTTCCTTCACTCCCTCCGCCATGGCCAAGTACTCGACCTCTGTAGTAAAAAATACCACTAAAGCCTATAACATTAATTGCCAACTAACTGAAACCCCATATATCCTGAATACATAACCAGTAGTAGATCATCGTCTATCCAGATCGCCCGCATAATCTGAGTCCACAAACCCATCAATCTGACATGTATCTCCACCAAAGCACAGACCTATATCAGCAGTACCCTTTAAGTACTTCAGGACCCACTTCACTGCTTCCCAATGTGCCTTTCTCGAATTCGCTATGAATCTGCTGACCACACTGATCGCCTGTGAAATATCTGGACATGTACACACCATAGCGTACATCAAACTGCCAACTATACTAGCATAAGGAACACGCTCCATGTGTGCCTTATCTTCCGCTGTAGTGGGAGATTGTTAACCTAAAAGCCTAAAATGTGTGGAGCCAATAGAGTCAACATTGACTTTTCATTTTACATCTTGAACCTCGCGATCACCTGCTTTATGTAGCTCTTCTGACTCAAGAATAATCTTTGATTCACCCGCTCTCTTCTAATCTCCATACCTAATATTTTCCTTGCAGTGCTCATGTCCTTCATCTCGAACTCTTTACCAAGTTGAGATTTCAGCCTATCTATCTCCACCCTACTCTTAGAAGCAATAAGCATGTCATTCACATACAAAAAAGATAGATATAATTACCTTCACGAAGCTTTCGAATGTAAACACAACAATCATAATCGCTTCGAGAAAACTCATGCTTCAGCATGAAGGAGTAAAATCGCTTGTACTACTGCCGAGGAGATTGCTTCAGTCCAAAGAGTGACTTCCTCAAGCGACATACATGATGCTCCTTATCCTCAACCTTGTAGCCCTTGGGTTGATGCATATAGATATTTTCATCCATATCTCCCTGCAAGAAGGCTGTCTTTACATTAAGTTGTTTCAGCTCAGGATCACCATGAGCAACAATACTCAATAGCATCCGAATAGAAGTGTGTTTTACCATCAGAAAAAATATCTCATTGTAATCCACACCCTCTCTTTATGCAAACCCTTTAGCACTAGCCTCGCCTTGTACCTTGTACCACCGAGCTCTAAAGAATCTTTCTTTCTCTTATACACCTACTTACAACCAATATCTTTTCTTCCTACGGGTAATGGGACCACCTCCCATGTTTGGTTCTTTCGAAGAGATTTCATCTCCTCCTCCATCGCAACTAACCAACCCTCACTATTTCTATCCCGAATAGCTTCCTTGAAGGAGGCAGACTCATCATCCTCCACTGAGAGTGTATATTCTACCAAATTAACCTGCCCATAGTACTTCAGGAGTTGATTAGCCACCAGATTCAGTACCTACTTGTATGCTCGCCTTGGCCTAGTGGAAGCCAAACTATCCTCGAGCTGCTGTTGTTATAGTACTTATGTATTCTCCTGCTGAACCCCCTCCTTCTCAACCTCATCATCTACCTGATTTCTCACTTAAACATGACTAGAACCTGGTTGGTCTTTAGGTTCTATCTCAATAATCTGGGACTTTAAAGTTCTAACAGTCTCAACACCATCATCCTTGGACGCCTTAGCAATCATGGATTTCTCATCAAAGGTAACATTCCTGTTGATCATAAACTTTAAATCTTCTGTACACCAAAGACGATAGCCTTTTACACCATTTGCATATCCCAAGAATATAGCCTTCTTGGCCCTCTCATCAAGCTTTTCCTCATTAATGTGATAATAGGCGATACACCCAAAAATCCGGAGCCTCTCATAAGTTGCATGCTCCCCTGACCACATCCTATAGAGTGTATCACCATCCAATATAGAATGTGGAGAACGGTTCACAATATAACAAGCTGTAGTCACCACTTCTGTACACCATTCTTTGCCCAATCCAGCATAAGATCACATACTCATTGCTTTTTTCCACAATGTTCGGTTCAGCCTCTCTTCAACCCCATTCTGCTGTGGTGTAGATCTGCCTGTCTAGTGTCTAGTAATACCCTCTTGATCACAAAACTCCTTGAAAGCATCATCTGTATACTCTGTACCATTATCATATCTCAGTGTCTTCAATTTCTTCTCTGTCTTATTCTCAACCATCACCTTCCACTTCTTAAATGTCTTGAATATTTCATTCTTATGCTTAAGAAAATAAATTCAAGCATACCTCGAATGATCATCTATGAATGAGACAAACTACCTGGAACCACCCTTGGAAGTTGTCTGAGCCGGACCTTATATATCTGTGTGTACATAGTCTAATATACCTCTACTCTTGTGATTGCTTTTCAAAAATTAGACCCTGTACGCCTTCCCTTAAACACAATTCTTGCAAAAATCCATGTAAGATTTCTTCAGATTCTTCAGCAAACCCTCCTTACCAAGCAGATCTAGACCCTTTTCTGACATATGCCCAAGCCGTCTATGCCATAACCGTGTGTGCTCACATCGGTCTCTACCACTTCCTTCAGTTCCAACCGCTGCATCTCCCGTCACCGTCATACCTGAAAGAGTGTATAAATTACCGTGACGAATACCCTTCATCACTACAAGGGAACCCCGAACAACATTCTTCATTCCGTTCTCTGTAACAATTCTACAACCATCGGAGTTCAATGCACCAACTGAGATAAGATTCTTCCGCAAGTCGAGAACGTGCCTAACATCCGTCAAGGTTCGAACCACTCCATCATGCATCTTGATCTTGATATTACCTAGCCCCATTATTTTACAAGCATGATTGTTCCCCATCAATACGGTTCCACCATCAATGCTTCTGTAGGTAGTAAAGCACTTTCTATTTGGGCACATGTGGTAAGTGCAACCTGAATTAAGAATCCACTTCCCAAAAATATCCTCGCCACCCGTGACGACATAGCATTCCTTCTCGCTCCCTTCCTCTGAAACATAGCTCGCTTCTTCCTTGCCTTCTCTCCTCTCAATCTTGTTATTGTTCTTCTTCCCACCTACTCTCTTATTTTGACAGTCGACCTTGAAATGCCCAACTTCACCGTATTTAAAACACGGTCTTCCCGTAAGAGGTCTTGATTTAGATCTAGACGTTCCTCCCTTGCCTTTCCTCGCTCATTGCCCCTTCCTCTAGCAAACAATCCATGTGTTTGTTCCTTGTTACCACCAGTAGTCAGTCACTGGTTGCAATCTTCCGAATGTCATCCGCTAGAAGCGTTATTCTAGTCTCATCCATTATTAAATTGTCTCCCACAAACATCAGTATTTGCACCAGGTTCTCATAAGACTTCGGTAGATATAGAAGTAGTAGAAGAGCCTGATCCTCATCTTCTATAGTCACATCGATGTCCTTCAAATCCGATATTATCCTAATTAACTTGTTGATATATTCCCGGATTGATGAGCCCTCCTCCATTTTGTAAGTATACAATTTGGATTTTAAATAGATCTGTTTCGTTAAACTCTTTGTCATGAAGGTGCTCTCTAACTTAGACCACACGCCCGCAGCCTTTTCTTCTCCATCTACCAAGGAAGCTATATTCCTTTCAAGACAAAGGATAATCGACGCCCGTGCTTCTAGATCCTGCTCCTTCTAATCCTCATCAGACATATCATTATGTTTCTTCTCTTTTTCAACCAAAGCCTTGTGTAATTTTTGCGAAATCAACGAGTTTTTTATCTGCATCCTCCAATAGAAAAAATCATTATTCCTATTGAACTTTTCGATCTCGTACTTTCCAACCTTAACTATTTTGCTAGTTGGCGCCATCCTCCGTTTGTATTAGTAAATTCGCTTCTCTCAGGAAATTGTCGAGCACCACCTCAAACTAGAAGCTACACCACTCTTAATCTAAATAACAGCTCTGATATCAATTGTTGGGCGCAGAGTCACGTCCTCACTTTGTGAAAGCGATATATCCTGAGAGAAAGCCCTGACTTTTATTTTTACAAAAGCTCAAACAAATCTCTATATTCCCGTTTCATAAAGGAAACAGGAACAGAAAGTGAAATATCTCAACAAAGTGAAATATACTCTCTTCCTCTCATCAGTTCTAGGACTGACTTGTCGAGGGAACCTACAAGCAATAGCCAACACCCAAAAATAGTAAAGACACAAGATTTAGGTGGTTCGGCAAACTTTCCTACCTCCACGGGGAAGGGGTGAGGGGAGATTCCACTATGAGGAGAACATCGACGACTTGTACAATCCACAAGCTCGTCTCAAAAGATAAAGCTATGATTTTTACCCAAAAGAAATTGACATCTCTCTTATAAAATCCTTCTAAGCTCTTTCTTTTTCTCTCCTCAAGATCTCAGATCTAAGCCTCCTGAAAACTCCTCAAAAAAAAGGCCGACTAAACCCTCTATTTTCTTCTCTACAGCCGAAAAAAACTCCGTTGTTTTTTTTCTCCCACGCAGAAGCCCTAGCTTCGAGTATATATAGGAGATCTTGGAAATCTTAGGTGGGCTGCACTGGGCTCTGCCTCTGCGCGCGTGGTTCCGCGTTCGTGGGCGTGGCCCCCACGTTCACATATTATTTTAAGTTTCATCAAGGAAGAGGTGCTATAATTTATATATATGTAGATAATATGTTAATTTTTGGTACGGATGAATGTATTGTATCTGAAACAAAGTCTTTTCTTTCTTCATGTTTTTATATGAAAGATATGGGGCAAGCCAATGTAATTTTGGGTATAAAAATTGTAAGATCCGCGGATTCAATATCGTTGACACAATCACACTATATTGAAAAAATATTGAAGAAATTCAAACATGAGAATTGTAAAAGTATTAATATCAAGTTAACAAAAAATGAAGGTAGAAGTGTATCGCAACTTGAGTATTAAAGTGTTACTAGCTCTTAGATATATGTCATGCAATGTACCTGACCAAATGTAGCTTATGCAGGAGGAGTGTTGAGTAGGTTTACTCACAGTCCTGATCAAGTTCATTGGAATGTTGTCTCAAGACTATTGGAAGGCACAATGAATTATGTGTTAAGTTATAAAAGTTATTATGCTGTGTTAGAAGCGTATGCAGATGCTAATTGAATTACTAACTTTGATGAAACGAAGTCCACAAGTGGGTGGATATTTACCTTGGTGGAGGTGCTATTTCTTGGGGTTTCAAGAAGTAAACCTTCATTTCTCAACCATGGAATCAGAGTTCATACCATTATCTACAACAGTAAAGGAAGCAGAATGGCTTAGGAATTTATTATTGAATATTCCCATATAGTCTGAGCCAATGTCAGCATATCAATTCAATGTGATAGTGAAGTTGCATTATCACAAGCATATAATAAAATTTATAACAGAAAGTCGAGGTATATTAGTCGATGGCATAGCTATCTAAGACAATAAATTGTCAAATGAATTATTGTCATTAGTTATGTCAAGTCAGGAAAATTTGGCTGATCAGTTTACGAAGGCGTAAGCAGAGATGTGATTGCGAGGACTTCCAGAGAGATGGGTTTAAAGACTCTAAGATAAAAGATAACCTATGTGTAGGAACCTACCATATGCTAGAATAAAACCTAGTCTTAAAGGAAAAACACATACATTTATAACCAGAATATGCAACAAATGATTAATTATCAATGTCCATCTCAAAGTGTTGCATGCTTGTATGGAAATAAAGAGAGGTTGAGAAATGTTCTCCTTTGTGGAAGATGCAAGTCAAGCAAGTGCATCTATTTAGATTCACCTATGTATGTGCATGAAGCAAGGTGGCTTCTGCAATATTAAGGACTTTATAACAAAGGCACATATGAATTAATACCCGGGATAGGAGCACAAAGTCGTAAATACGCGTGTTAATGTTGGAAAACTTTCATTAGATAAATTATATATTTGTTATGACCAGTTTGTCAAAATGGGTTCTTAGATTAAGGCTACAGCTACTTTGTACCTAGACGAATTTTATTGCAATAAATTACATAAAGACTTAAGGTTCGGCCATCTTTATTTATGTATAGTTTACTAAGGACACGGAGATATACTTAAAGGAGAAACAATGAAAATGGGGCAGGATGTTGGATATTTTCAATAATTATTAGGAATTGTGTACTGCATTGCAGTTTCCAAAACTACTAATGTGCAGTCATTAAGGCTGCTAAAGTGCAATTTTGTAACTGCTAAAATAAAAAAAAATTCAAACTGCAAGAAGGCACTTTTTATAGCTGTTGATGTCAGTTATCTAATAGGGAACTATACGTGGATTATGTGAGGTGTTAGGATCATCAATCTTCTTTAGACAATTATGTTGTGAGCATTGAGTTCCATCTTGCACATGAACAACACGTGAGAGGGTCGGAATTGGAATCTCTGGTGGTTCCTCCGACGATCAACTTAGTAATCAGGTTGAGTAGAGAAGTATAGAGAAAATGTGTTTTTTAGCAAGAGATTACCCTAGGCAACAGACAGCGGCTTCCCTTTATAACAGATAGGGGCAAATAAGTAACATCGGTAGTGTCCAAACAAGCGGTTCATTCAACATCTACTTTATAGGTGTCGGCTGTGGAGGGTTATGAGTCTCCTAGGCATTTAATGGGAGGGTGATTGAGTGTGTGTGGTACTGACGAAGTTCGATGAATCATAAAGACTTTTAGTGTTGAAGAAATAATGACTCTGATCATACATATAATGTGATGGCAATCGACTATCGGCAGGGGGGCCAAGGATACACCGCATTTTGACTCGTCTCTATGAGAGGATCAACAAGTGACACCTCTCATCTTGATCTTGGGAGTGGGCCGATAAGTATTGCCTTTTTAGTTGGCCTCGAATGTTATCGAGCCAGCCTTGTGGAATGGAGCGAAGTCGGGTCAACTCGGCCCTTGTTAGGAAGAGTTGATTGCTGAAACCGATCGAGTCGTCCTGACTAGGGCAATCTGATGATTAGTTGGCATGAGACACATGTCCACTCCAAGAGAGGGATAAGTACTTAAGGTATTTGTAGGATATAACACTGGCCCCTTTCACTCGAACATGGTAGGCGGAGTCTAAGTGAAATTGAACAGTCAACGGTTGACATATTCGGGGAACATTTATGAGTAAAGCGACGGCATGTTGATGTGATGCTCTTACGTCACTGGAGATCGTGCACCGGCGTCACCTCGTTTCCCGAGCGCAGATGGCATCTCAATCGAAGGGTAGTGCTTCAGTTCCTAGGTGGTCATTTTGAATTTTGAGGTCGATTTCAGCCATCCGTCAATAATCAAGTCAACTCCTTGGATCTCGATATGTGGTCGTCTTTAAGCCTATATGTACTACTTCTATTGAAGGGTTCGTTTACAAAATTTATAAACTCATAGAACTCTGTCTCTGTTCTCTGTCTCTCTAGTGATCTTTTTCTACTAGTGGATTCTTCTACTTTTGATGTGGCCCTCAACGAGATGAGGATTGATATTCTGAGGAAGTTCCACTTGAAGTTGTGTGCAACAGAGCACGAGGCTTATTAAAATAGCTATGTTGTCCCCCTGTGAATTTACCCTGTCACCATCGGAGAGGGCTCAAGCGGTATATGACCATAGCGGGGTCATTGCTCCGGTGTATCTCTGGCACTTGGAGTATGGTCTCCAACTTCCGCTCCATCCCTTTCTCTGCAGTGTCTTTGAATATTTGGGAGTCTCGCCCTCCCAAATCAAGTCCAACTCTGTCACCACGCTTTTGTGCATCGTAGTGATCTACCATCGGGTTGGAGTCGAGCCGACCCTTCGCATACTCGGCCACATTCTCAGTGTTAAGGTGGGGAAGAAGGAGGGTCACTACTATTTTCAGACCATAGGTAGCTTCAAAGTTCTCTCGAATGCTCCAAGTCTAATAAAGACTACAAGGAAAAGTTCATGTGGGTCTTTAGAGCCGACCACAACTTCTCTTTCTTGGGTTGGTCTGAGATTAAGAAAGATATTTTGAGGCCGGGTTTCCTCACGATCGAGGAGAAGCAGGGTCTTGAGAATATTCGAGCCTACTCTGGGTCTTGGAGGATGGAGAACTTGTTCGACACAGTAGCTATGCAGGTGGCCGACATCTCCAGAGTCTTGCCGATTGAAGAGGATAAGATCCGAGTGGTGGTCTTGTCTTTGTCGTTGAAAGAGTTGGTCAATACTCAACAGGAGTCTTCAGTTAAGCCCTAAAAATGTTTGAGGTCTAAGTTGGCTCTAGCGGAGGTGGAGGAGGTGGTAATGAATGCTGCCGAGATCGTGGCTCGGCTGGCTAGGCCGAGTGCTTCCACACGCACAAGCTGAGAGGTTTGAGAAGAAGAGGAGACGACTGTAGAAAGTAAGCAGCCACAGTTCCTCTGGAGGTGCCAGACCATTATAGGTCAGGGAGGAGAGCGCAGCCGAGGTGGTCACTCCCGCTTCTGCTCAAAAAGGAGGTCAGAATCTGTCCACTCCCTTTCCAGACATCTCTCCAACCGAGCCAACCAATGTCATTATGGTTGTCGATGAGGAGTCCCCCACTCATGCTGAGGGAGGGTAAAATGGTGGCGTGCAAGCCTATTGAGACTTAGGCTCAGATCAAGGAGGAGATGGCCCAGCCTCCACCAGCCGAGTTGGCCCATCGATAGGGTAAGGATCCAGCTGAAGAGTCAGCAGTGGCTGAAGCACCTCCTTCTCATGAGGATTGCATCGGGTGGCCCTTCCCCCACCATATTGATGAGTTTGGCCGGATGTCTAGGGGGAGCTAAGGATGATGATGATGGGGTCATCCAATGAAGTCCCTCGATATGATAGAGAGCCATTTGAGGGGTTTAGATTTACTCCTAGACTGCATCTTGAAAGGAGAGGCTTGATCTTGGAGTCTCAGACCACTCAGTCTCAAGCTTTGAAGTAGTTCTAGCTCCCTCAGAATGATGAGATCCTCTCGGGCATGTCGTACGTTGGACATCACCAGGACCTCAAAGGCTATTTGTTGTGAGGTGCATTCATTGAGCATGAGCTATTCTCTTGGTTTGAGCACACGTAAGACCTCCACTTTAAGCTCCAGGAAGGGTTGGAGGCCGAGAAGATAGCTCGAGAAGAGGCCGAGAAGAGTTCCACTACCAAGGAGGCTCAGTTAGTGGTCTAGAGGCAAAGCGAAGGGAAATAGTGTTAGGAGATCAAGATGTGGGAGGAGATGATCAAGGGCCAAAGGCGCACAACAACAAGAAGTCAGCCACAATAAAAAAAACTCAAGGAGGACATCAGTCATCTCGACCATGAGCTATTTTAGTGGGATGACTAGGTGAAATTCTTAGAGGATGAGACCATGTCGAGAGGCAAGAGAGAGTTGTCACTTTTGAGCGAGCTCAGCTGGCTAGTCAACATGTTAAGAGAGACTTCAGGATTAGCTGAAGGAGGAGGTAGAGGATCATGAAAAACTACGGAAGAAGGTGACCCGGAGTAACACTAAAGGCCGAGAGACAACAAGAGTCATCTCTCGCTAAAGTGCAAGCACTACAAGGTCACTTCAACCATCTCCAGTCTGAGCCTACCGACTGGAGGTTGTGGAGAAATACCGTAATAGCTAATGCGGAATAAACATGTACCAAAAATGTTGCAAGTGCGCAATCATGTCAAGTTATAATATAAAAAGTTATCGATCCCACGAGGAAGGTGTTTTGTAGGAGAAAATATAAATCGGTTCTTATGTTGTGTGCTTAACAAATAGGAGTGATGAATGAATGTTATTGTGAAAAGATAGAGAGAGTGGAAGTGATAGTGTGTAAATCGGCACAAAATGTAAGTGAGAGCAGATGTGACAAAGAATGAATGATTTTCACAAGTAGAAAAAGAAAGAAAAAGGAAAATCAAGAATAAAAAGAAAATTCAAGAAAGTAAAGATGGCGAATTCAATTAAAGATATGAATAATCTAGAATTGAATCCACTTCTTAGAAAAAGGTGATTCCCTAGAGGGTTCTAGCCCAAATCAAAAAAATAAAAATAAACAAAAAGAAAAACTAAACCCAAGAGGGTTCTAGCATCAAGGTGAATAGTGCAAGAAATTAAAATCTAACTACAAAATAAATTATAAAATCTAAACTACAAAATAAATTATAAGAATTAAATGCAAGAAAATAAATCTACTCCATAAGCATGAAATAAATCTAAGGCAAGAGGGTTCTAGCCTCTTGTAACAAGAAAATAAAATCTAACTACAAGCATAGAAATAAATCTAAACTAATAAGTAATAAAAACGAAATAAAAGAGAAAAAAACCTCTAAATTAATCTTTATCTCCATCTTCATCATCCAACAAAGAGAAGAATAATTTAAAGTGGTAAAAAAATTATTTTATTACTTGTAACAAAAGTTATAAATTTAGAAGGCCTTCTCAATTAAGAGTGACCCTCTCTCCAAATGGAGTTATAAAAATTTTCACACCCTCAACCCCTCACTCTCTACCCCTATTTATAGTAAACATCAGTAAATGAGAGCCATTGGATTAAAATCTTATCCAAAACAAGTAAATTTTAGCCATTGATTTGTAACAGAACGACGTAGGTATCGATACCAGCATCGATAGGCGTATCGATACTGGCATCGATACGGGCATCGATGCTAGCATCGATGCCCCCATCGATGCTGGCATCGATGTCAAGAGCTCTCCTTTTTGAGCCTGCAGCTTCTTCTTGTGTTTTGGCTTTTGGGCTTGGACCTTTGGCATTTTGAGCTTTAATTCTTCTTTTTAGCTTGGGCTTTTGGATAATTTGGCAATTGATTTTCCAATGGGCTTCTTTGCTTTATTTCTTTATTTAATAAAGGGGTCTTTATTAAGAGATGAGATTTTGAGATTTATTCTTCATTAACCTACAATTAAAAGATAAAAATAATTATTAGTGGTATATTTATTCATATAAAATAGATAATGAGGGTATAAAATTGTAATAAAATATGATTATCAAATACCCCCACACCTTAACTTTTGCTAATCCTCTAGCAAAGAAAGAAAAATGAAAGAAAATCTAACTCACTTTCGCAGGAATCACGGTTGTATTTAGCGCATACAACAAGCCTTTAAACCCCTAGGTTGTCTTAGTGAACGAGTTATAGTCTCGTGAGGGTTTGTAGTGAATATACCCACAAAATTTGGTCATCTTGCCAAATTAAAGAAGTTAGTAAATAACTAAATTTACTTGATAATTGAAGCTAGTTATTACTCAAGAAAATATTTTTATATATAACTCTAAGGTAAATTTCCTAGAAAAGCTTCTCATTATAGCAACACAAAACCAAGCCAAACTTAGAAATTTAATTTAAAAGTTTGGAAAAGAACATGCTAACTCTTTTTTTAAAATAATATTCAAGTTGCTTGATCTAAAATATTTTCCTAGACCATATATACAAATATAACTATATATATAAAACATTTATTAGTATTTTTTTGACTCTTTCTTCCTTGGTGATTTTTTTCTACTTTAACGGGCTTTTTAAGCGACCATTTAACGAGTTTTGGGTCAATGGATCCTAACCCAATTGGGCTTAGGTCATTAAGTATGAAAATACTCCTTGGGCCTAATTACTCGGTCAGCTTATGCTTTATAAGATAGAATCACCTTAAATTTAAGAGTTTTTTTCTTTCTTTATTTATTTTTCTTTTAGTGCCTATTTTTCATACTCTTCTTTTGCAATTTTTTTATATGTATATGTATATATATTCTGAAAAATATGTAAGTCAAGACACTTTGAAAAATTATTTTTAACTCTAAGCTAAGCATGCATAAATTCTATTATTTTAAATAAAAATCTAAGTTAAGGCTTAAGTAAAGTATACTACTTTGAAAATCATTTCTTAAGAAATTTATTTAGAGTTATCATAAAAGGTAAACTTGAGTAAATAACAAACTAGAGATTAGAAAATTTAAAATTTATCAAATAAATTAATTATTATATAACTCTATCAATTTGGCAAGTGACGATAATTTTTTTTTTAAAAGGGGGAAAATGACAAAAATGCAACTAGAAATGTAAAATAAAGAGAAAAAATAACTAATTTCCACCCCCACACCTAAATTTTGTATTGTCCTCAATACAAACTCTATGATGCACAAAGTAAAGCAGATAAAAAGTAAAGCACTTAATTTTGTCGGCTGATAAAAATCTGCAATTATCTTTGGTCTGAGGAGGATAGAATCAGAAATTTATCCTTCTTTTTTTTCTTTTTTTTCTTCTTCTTTCTTTTTTTTTACAACTGAA
Source organism: Asparagus kiusianus (assembly GCA_022839385.1). Classification (NCBI taxonomy): domain Eukaryota; kingdom Viridiplantae; phylum Streptophyta; class Magnoliopsida; order Asparagales; family Asparagaceae; genus Asparagus; species Asparagus kiusianus. The sequence continues at coordinate 1,464,772 of BQKN01000093.1, forward strand.
CAAGAAACTCTCAAATGAGAGAAGAATAAATTCTTTTTGTTATTCTAAAATAAACAAAACAAACAATGTAGCATGAAGTGTTCAATATGAAGAGCTCGTATTCTACATTAAATCCTACCTTATTGTTAAAAATTCTTCCCCGGATTTTAAATAAATTCAGAATGATATAATCAATAATGTAAAATTCCAAGCATTTCAAGGTGTTCAGTAATTCTTGCAACAAAGTAAGGTATGTATTATTAGTGTCATGCATTTTGTATTTCTTAATGAACTTAGACTCTTGTACTGTAAATTTTTGTTTTCTAACAACCAATTCTTCTGTAGCATTTTCCTCAACCCCAAGATTCATGGTTGAGTTCTAAAAATTTGGTTGTTAATTATTCTCCAAGAATCTAAATTCATCAAGAAAGAGTTCTTCAAAATTTAATTCAAAGCAGCAAATGTTTAACACAGTTTCATTATTCTCAAAGACCAAGTCTGCTATTTCTAAAATTTCCAACTCCTCTCCAAAAATTTCCTCAAAACTCAAATCAGACTCTTTTTTTTCTTCTTCTTCTTTTGATCTTTCCTGGATGTAATTTATTTCTAGAGGCTGATTATTTGGTTGGTCCTCTGGATTAAAAATGTTAATATCAGCAGTCAAATTCCCAAAGGACAGCTTCATTTGACCAGTTCTATAGTTGATGAGAGCATTAGAAGTGGCTAAGAATTATCGTCCTAAGATGACAGGTGTCTGTCCTTTGGGATTGAAAACGGGCTGTATTTCCAAGACTATGAAATCTATTGGAAAAATAAAATCTCTAACCTTAATCAGAACATCCTCTAACTCACCCATAGGGACCTTGACAGATCTATCAGCCAACTATAAAGTGTAGTGGGTTGGGTTCAGTACACCTAGACCCAATTGTTGGTAGACTGAATATGGAAGCAAATTGACACTGACCTCTAAGTCTAAAAGCGTCTTATCAATGTGAGTATTACCAATGACACATGAAATGTTAGGAGAACCTTGATCCTTACGTTTCAAATGTATGAGATTTGAGAGCATATCACTGATATTGGTGGCTAAAAAGACTTTCTTTGAAACATGTATTCTCCTCTTCTTAGTGCATAATTCTTTCAAAATTTTGGCGTAAGATAGAATTTGTTCAATTACATCTAAGAGGGGAATATTGACCTTAACTTGCTCGAATGTTTCTAGGATCTTCTCCTCTTGAGGGGAATGTTTCCTAGGCCTGAGTCTATCTGAAAAAGGAGCAACTGGTCTAAACCTATCAAAAGCAGGCTCAGGTTCGGGTTCTGGTTCTTGGTCATCTGAGGGAGGGTGATTGTTGAATAGATTCATCAGAAGGAGAAGGAGAAGGAATTTGTACTAGATCAAGAGTTTAACTTGGAGGAGTTATTACTTGATTATCGACATGTCTACCTAATCGAAGTGAATGGATTACATTCACTTGAGCTTCATAGGATGAACTGCATCTTGTTGAATATCATATCTCCATGATAGTGTTTTGATGATAACAATTTATACAATGTGTATGCACTAACTTTCATATGCAGATTTCAATATCAGAATATGTACAAGTGCAAGTGGATATCAAGGCATTTTGAAGTGAAGAAAATGAAGAACAAAAGATAATGTATTTGAATTTTTTTTCTTTACTTAGAGTATTTGTACAATCCTTGATCACACACACATGTACACACACACAATTTTAGAACACACTAACACAGGCTTAGTGTGTTGGTTAACTATAGAAATCCCTATGTAAACCATTAGAATAGTAGTTAAAACTTAATTATAAAAACTCATTAGTTCTGAATATTTGATCTTAATAGTCGACTAATTAGGATAGTTGTCGACTACTCCTGTATATAACTCAAATACAAGTTTCTGTCTGTTTACAGTATAGTCGACTAATGTTAACAGTAGTCGACTACTGAAGAAAATCTCAGTTTTCAAGTTTCTGTCAAATTACAGTATAGTCGACTAATGATCATTATTGTCGACTACTGAGAGAATTTTCTGAAAACACAGAATCTGTATGAACTCAGTATAGTCGACTAATGACTACAGTAGTCGACTACAAAGACAGTTTTCCAGTTTTTCAATATTTGAATATCTGACTGTTTATAGCCGTTTTTAAACGTTTTTAAAGTTTAAAAACTTGTCTTTTCAAGGGCTATAAATAGGTTATTTGTTCAGAAAAATTGTAGAGACTTACATACCCATAAGCTTTGATTTTTGAGCAATTTTTCAAGTGAAAAACATTCTGATTTTCTGAAAAAGAAGAGTTTCTGAATTTGCCTATATACTTTCATCAAATACAAATCAATTAGGCAATTTTACAGAGATTAAAAGAATCCTAAGCCACTGCTGCACTTCATTACACATTCAAGGCTTATAGGATCATTGTGTTATTACTTCAACAAGTTTTTCTCTCGGTTGTGAGAGGGTTAATCTCTTGGCTTAGAGATTGGTGTTCAAATTGACAAGGTGTTTGTCAATTGGTGTTGCAATTTGCAGGGACTTGCAAATTGGTCAGGTTTGCTTTTGATTTTGTAAGGTTTCAAAATCATAGTGGAAACTCTCAAGCGGGATTTGCTTGGAGACTGGATGTACACCGGTTTGGTGGAACCAGTATAAAATCCTTGTGTTTGTGTTTGCAAATTTCTGAGATTGCCATTTTTCTTTGCAATTTATTATCTACTTTGCAATAATTTTAAAAGAACACTATTCACCCCCCCCTCTAGTGTTCTAGTGTATCTATTTCAGATCCTACACATCTTGTGTCCTTAGTGTTGACCACGGATTGACTCAGAAATTTTTCTTTCTCTCTTTCACTCACGGCACTAGCAAGTTGACCAAGTTGGGATTCTAATCTAGCTATAGCTTGAGTGTTGGTGTTGAGCATTTGTCCAGTTGATTGCATAAAGAAATTCAAAGTGCTGGACGTTTGAGTCAACATATCCGTGGTTTGAGTGGAGGCCTTAATTATGGTTTCCAAACCTTTTTCCAAGACATTGAGACGTTTATCCTGATCTGGATTGTAAGGAGTCTGAATTATAGCTTGATAAAGAGGAGACTGATTTTGATAGGGCAGATTGGGTTATTGAATTGTGGATGAGAATTGAAAGGAGCTATGTTTCTCCTAGGAAATTGTTGGTTTGAAGAGAGAGTGAAGTTTTGAGTTTCGGAGTTAGTTCCCTGATTACATGCAAAGTTTGGGTGATTTCTCCAACCTAGGTTGTAGGTTGGAGAGAATTGTTCATTTGCGTAATGCTGGAATGTAGCGTTGACCTGACCTAATGGCTGATTATTTTCTAAGAGAGGACATTCTTCTGAAACATGAGATGGTGACAGACAGTTGTGACATCCTGAGGCTGAAACATGATTGATTTGAGCCGGGGTTCTTTCCTTAATTTCTAAGGCTTCTAACCTATGCATGATTGTGGTCATCTTAGCTTCAGATGCAATGTTCGATTCTAAGGAAATACCACTGGACTTGGGTTGGGGGACTGATGACACTCGGTCATCACAGTGTTCCCATTGCATAGTATTTTCAGAAAGACTCTCTAAAAACTCCCAAGCTTCATCGGTATTTTTTCTCATGAAATCCCCGTGGCACATTGACTCTACGGAAGTTTTTGAAGAATAATCTAATCCTTCATAAATTATTTGGCACAATTACCATTTTTCTAAATCGTGATGAGGACATTGGATGAGAAGATCTTTAAATCGGTCAAAATACTTCCAAAAATTCTCCTGGGACAACTTTAAAATTCATGATGCTATTTCTTAGCTTTACCGTTTTATGGATCAGAAAAAATTTCTTAAGAAAAACGATGAGAAATTCCTCCCACGAGTTCGATCCCCGGCAACGGCGTCAAAAACTTGATGCGGCATAAACATGTACCAAAAATATTACAAGTGCACAATCGTGTCAAGTTATAGTATAAAAAGTTATCAATCTCACGAGGAAGGTGTTTTGTAGGAGAAAATATAAATCAGTTCTTATGTTATGTGCGTGACAAATAGGAGTGATGAGTGAATGTGATTGTGGAGAAATAGAGAGAGTAGAAGTGATAGTGTGTAAATCGGCACAAAATATAAGTGAGAGCAGATGTGACAAAGAATGAATGATTTTCACAAGGAGAAAAAGAAAGATGAATAAAATCAAGATTCAAAAAGGACAATCAAGAATAAAAAGAAAATTCAAGAAAATAAAGACGGTGAATTCAATTAAAGATATGGGTAATCTAGAATTGAATGCACTTCTTAGAAAAAGGTAATTCCCTAGAGGGTTCTAGCCTAAAGATGAATCAAAGAAAATAAAAATAAACAAAAAGAAAACTAAACCCAAGAGGGTTCTAGCCTCAAGGTAAATAGTGTAAGAAATTAAAATATAACTACAAAATAAATTATAAAATCTAAAGTACAAAATAAATTGTAAGAATTAAATGTGAGAAAATAAATCTATTCTATAAGCATAAAATAAATCTAAGGCAAGAGGGTTCTAGCCTCTTGGCTATTTAACAAGAAAATAAAATCTAACTACAAGCATAGAAATAAATCTAAACTAATAAGTAATAAAAAAGAAATAAAAGAGAAAACAAACATCTAAATTAATCTTCATCTCCATCTTCATCATCCAACAAAGAGAAGAACAATTTAAAGTGGTGAAAATTTTATTTTATTAATTATAACAAAAGTTACAGATTTGGAAGGCCTTCTCAATTAAGAGTGGCCCTCCTCTCCAAATGGAGTTACAAAAATTTTTACACCCTCAACCCCTCACTCTCTACCCCTATTTATAGTAAACATCAGTGAATGAGAGCCATTGGATTGAAATCTTATCCAAAACAAGCAAATTTTAGCCATTAATCTGTAACAGAACGACGTAGGTATCGATACCATCATCGATAGGCATATCGATGCTGGCATCGATACGGGCATCGATGCTAGCATCGATGCCCCCATCGATGCTGGCATCGATGTTAAGAGCTCTCCTTTTTTAGCCCGCAGCTTCTTCTTGTGTTTTGGCTTTTGGGCTTGGGCCTTTGGCATTTTGAGCTTTAATTCTGCTTTTTAGCTTAGGCTTTTAGATAATTTGGCAATTGATTTCCCAATGGGCTTCTTTGCTTCATTTCTTCATTTAATAAAGGGGTCTTTATTGAGAGATAAGAGTTTGAGATTTATTCTTTATTAACCTGCAATTAAAAGATAAAAATAATTATTAGTGGTACATTTATTCATATAAAATAGATAATAAGGGTATAAAATTGTAATAAAATGTGATTATCTATAGCACTCTTGGAAAGGTCGAGGTAGTCTTAGCTTGCAAGGCTAGCTTTGACTACTTCAAGATGTAGATCCATTTTGACTTCAAGCTCGATCCCGACTAGTTCAACTATCATCTATGAGTGGCCAACAACCTCGATGCTCTTCGGGAGATAGAGAGGAGGGGAGGAGGACTGGTTCTGGATGTCGACAATAGAGATGAGTAGTGTGAGGAGTCTGATGCAGGCTCTGATCCAAATAGCTGGGCTAGCCAGACTAGAGATAAGGATGAAGAGGTCGGATCCGAGCTTCAATCGACTCCTCCAACAACGTCTAGTGTTACTATTCCTTCTCGCTCGACTCCTACTCCTAGGTCCAGCATGGTGCCCACTCCAAGCCTCATGTCTACTCTAAGTCAGGCCCCTTGAGAGCTTCATTTTTTTTGCATCTTTCTAATGTTAATACTATTGTAAATATTTTGATATATGAATAAAATGATATACTTTTGTCTACTCGATATGTGTACCTTTCTTCCCTATTTTTATGTTTATATATAATTTACCTCATTTTGAGATTTGTAACTGAGATGAGTCGGCTTCGTGCCTTAGTTTTATTCTGAATGGATACCAAGCTCTTATGGATTGAAGTCGGTCGAGTTGATGGCATGCCTTAGTTTTATCTTAAATAGGTATCAAGATCTTTCGAGTCAAAGTCGACCATGTTAATAACATGCTTTGGTTTTATCCCAAATGGGTACGAAAGTCTTTTGAGTTGAAGTCGATTGAGTTGATGAAGTGCCTTGATTTTATCCTAAATTAGTACCAATGTCTTTTGAGTTGAAGCCAATTGAGTCAATGATGCGCCTTGGTTTTTTCCCGAATGGGTACCAAGGTCTTTTAAGTTGAAGCCAATCGAGTCGATGACGTGCCTTGGTTTTATCCCGAATGGGTATCAAGGTCTTTCAAGTCGAAGTCAACTGTGACGATGGCATGACTCGGTTTATCCTGAATGGGTACCAAGGTCTTTTGAATCGTGCCTCGGGTGTCTATAAGGCCTTATAGGTGCTACAAAAGCATAGCACAATAAAATTTATAATAATATTTATATCACGTGAGAGTCTTGTAGGCAATAAAAATTGCCTTTACACAAGTGAACTCAAAACCTTGTTTGTTTGAGTCCGCCTGCGTGCTCAAAGCAATCCAAGCTCGCCTACATTCAAAAGGCCAATCAGAGCTCGCCTGCAAGCTTGGCTCGCCAACCAGCTTTGCTCGCCTGCACGGGCCAAAGCTCGCATGTTTATTTGACTTGCCAGCACAAGTCAAGCTCGCCTACATTCAAGAGGCCAAGCCAAGCTCGCTTGTTTGTTTGGCTCGCCTGCACGAACCAAACCTCAGCTGATTGCTTGACTTGCCAGCACAAGTCAAGCTCGCTTGTTCACTTGGCTCATTTGCATGAGTCAAGCCCCGCTTGTTCGCTGAACTTGCCTGTAAGCTCAGCTGAGCGTTAAAACAGCTCTTAAGCTCACTCGCAAGCCTTTCGGCCTCTCCTGAATAGTGCAAGCGGCTGCTTGCTTGTAGGAGTGGGCCCACCCACGTCCCATATCCTGAGTAATGAGGTATGGCTCCCATCACCCCTATAGTGGTAACATCCCACAGTTTGAGGAGGGCATGGTACTCCTCACCTATTAGTGGTCACATCCCATAAGTTAAGGGGGGAACCATGCTTTCCTTTCCTATTTAAAGACCTTCTTTGCCAACGTGAAAGAGTTCTTGCTCATGGCTGGTGTTTAGGCTCTTCAAGCAGAGACTTCCATTGGCTTGCTTGGTGGAACATTCTTGGCTATAAGTTTAGATTGTTGAAGTAGACTTAATCTGAACTCTCAGATTGGAGACTCATTAGCTCTCTGCAAACTCTTGTATTGTAACCCTTTCTAAGAATTCGGCCTTGATACTCATCAAGCTCGGGTATAATCGAACTCAATCACACAAGAGCTTCTACTACATACTGAAGCTCAACCGCAATTCCAATCGGATCGTCCAAGGGAAGCAAACTCGACGCAAGCATTCGAGGGAGGCATCCTATCGCTACCGAAGAACCCATGTTAAACAAGAAGAATATTCTTTTTTACTTCTGTTGTAATCTTTTTAGACTCTTGATTTTTAATAAGCAATTCTTTTCAATACAAATCTCCATTGAGAACCAAAAATTTTTACGACCTACAGAAGATGGTGACCACTATAGGAGAAACCATTTCTTCAACCGAAATGGTGGTAGTGCAGTACGACGACATTGCGAAAGGGACAACCGTTGAGTCCCTCATGATTGAGTTCAACCAAACTAAGTATGATGATTACTTATCTTCTTCCTCCTCTAGTGCTAAAGCTTCTTGCCGATACCACAGAGTTGTGCAAGTGGCCCAACCCCAACTGGCTGAGGCACCCATGCCTGAGAGCTCTACCCGAGCAATAGCAGGGGGTTCTATCTCCCCCATGTCATCCAAGGTCGAATCAAAGGCTAAGAATGCAAGACAGGAGACTACTCGTTGGGTTGCCAAGCAATCCACGTAGTCCCCTATGGAAGAGAAGACCCTAGTTCGTGTTGACGGTCATGCCTTTACTGTCGACATGAGTCTCCACCTCTCCAAAAGAGCCAAACGACTATGACAATAAGCTCTCTCCCGTAAGAAAGCACAAGCCTCTATCTCCTATGATAGCCTGAATTACTATTTAGGCCTGAAAAGAGCCAATCAAGAATGTAAAGTTCCCAGTTTTAGCGGACTACGTCAATCAGGCGAGCCCACCTACTCAGGCGGGCTTCGCTCTGATAGCAAAGTTCCCAAAACTGGCGAACTTGGCATTTCACGAGAGCCTGACATTTCAGGAGAGCCTCACTCCAATAGCAAAGTTCCCTATTCAGGTGAACTAAGAAAGACAAGCGAGCCCACCAAATCAGACAGGCTTCGCTCTTCAAGCCACATTTCCAGATTTGGCGGACTGCCTAAATCAAGCGAGCTTCCCACGTCAAGCGAGCTCCATGATTCAGGTGAGCTACATCCTCAAGCAGGTGAGGCTCGCACATTAACTAAACTTTGTCCTATAGACAGCAGCCATCATACAGGCAAACCCCATCAGGCCTTCCTGAAGACAAGCCTTAGCCAAAAAGGGAAAGCTAAAGTTGATCAGGCCGGCGAACCTCACCAGAACGACCAAGCGGCTAGAGCTCGCCAGCTGGCTGGAGCTCGCCCGAACCCCATACCTCGCTTGGCAAGGTGAGTTCGCCTGAATTCAATACTTGCAGGATTTTCCAAGTGTTCTCAAAGCTCTCTTTTGAGCACCTTTCACAAGACCGCAAGTTTGACTCTTCTGAGGCTGGGGGTTGTCACCATCGACCCACAGGGGATCTCAGGGATCATCTGACTCGTAAGCATACTATTCATGAGACAAATCCTCTATGCCATTGTGAGAGGCTCATCCAATCAATACTTGCTGATTACCGGTGTACCGAGGCACCAAAACCATCGGTGTTCGAAAGGCTTTCTCAGCAGCCTCTAGAGTCAAGACTTCCTCGTCGGAGACGCAATTGCTAGAGCAGACAAACTACTGATGATTTGGAACTCCTAGCTACCACAGTTAACATGATGGGGAAAGGAAAGGCCAAATATTCGTATTCGTCAGATCCGGACTTTTCCCCAAGATTGAAATACCTCCCTATTGAAAGTGAGGGTGTCTACTTACACACCCATACTCAAACAGGGGCGGCCATCCTATTTGATTATGCCAGCTTATTGCCTATCTATGACAACGAGGATGATATATGCTCAGCAACAGAAACATCTCAGACCTCAAGTTCAGCTTATGGTAAGCACGCAAAGATGCACATGAAGGACGGCTCTGATGACATTGTCAGAAGAGTCGAGGAGCAGTAGGCGACCATCAACTCCTTAAAGAGAATGATGGAACAACTTCTGAAGAAGAAGAAGAATAGGAATTCGCAGAACTGGCGAAGATCCTTAAGGAACCAAGAACGAGAGCCTACTCCTCCTAACACAATTGAGGAGGAAGATAATTGCGAATCACATTCGAATTATTCATCCAAGTCTTCAGGAAGAGCGTCACGTGCTGGCAGCACTCCCTGAGACAAGAGGCTCGATGAGTTACAAAGTCAACTCAATGCCCTAAAGCTTCAGAAGAGCATGAACGTGCAGGGGGTGGTCAGATCGTATCCAGACGAATGGGATACAGTCCCCTACCCGGTAAAGTTCAAACCGATGAGCTTAGTCCAGTTTGATGGTAAGGATCTCCCTCACAACATATCTACTACTTCTTATCTCAAACAGGATTTCTCATGGTAGATGACCCTATCCTCACTCAACTGTTCATCGGCACCCTGAGGGGGGTAGCCTTTGAATGGTTCCGCAAGCTAGAACCAGGCTCTATCAAAACATGGGCTGATGTGGAAAAGCTTTTCTTGGCTCGGTTCTTTGACAACGACATGGAAGTGTCGATGGACACTCTACTTGCTGAGAAGCAGAAGAAAACAGAGTCGGTCAACAACTTTGTAAAGAGATTTAGGAATCAGTCACTCTATTGCTAGGACCAGGTCTCTGAAAGCACTTCGATCGAGATGTGTCGCAACAATCTCTCAATCGACATTTTATCCAAGGTTAGCACAGTAGAAACCCGAACCTGGAAGGAACTTGTTCGCCAAGACAAGCAATTGGAAAACATGATCAAAAGGCTGGAAGCCGAAGAATCTCGACCTAAAAGAGGAGCTTCATAACCAAGTGCCACTAGGAACCCTTCTTGGCCGAGAGGGAAAGAGATCATAGCTATCGATTCTACTCCAGCCCCCAAGTCATCTCAAAGATAGAAGCCTAACTCTTTCGAGCATCACCCTCTGAGGCAATACGACTTCAAGAAAGACCATGTTATGGCTACCTTCGATACTCTCCTCAAGAGCAACAGTATTAAGCTTTCGGAGATCACGAAGCCTGAAGACGTGAACAAGACAGATGATCTAAACTACTATGCGTACCATAGGTTTTTGGGTCATCATACGTCCAAGTGCTATATCCTAAAGGATAAGCTACAAGATCTTTACAATGCGGGAGTCCTAAAGAAGGAAAAGATGCAGAAGAAGGTGACTACAAATATGGTCATTTTGAAATTCGGGACAGATCTTCCTGAAGTCCATGCACCAGCAGGGGTTATACCCATCCCCAAGGCGGAGTTGAAGATTGTCAATGCTAATCCTCACAATCAATAAGAGAAAGGTTTGGTGCCACAGACCTTGCCATCAGGACAGGTGATGTGTGTTCGTCCTGATCGACGAGAAGTGGACTTCCAACAATTCCAAAGGTAAGCCTAAGCTTTGTAACGTCATTTCGACAATTCCAGACGATGACAAAGTGGAGATAGCTACCCTCACTGATTCCGACAGTGAGGTTGATACATTGATTACCCAAGCAGGAAAAGACTTTGCTAAGAACTACCCTCCGACAGTGGAAAGTCCGACAAGACCACCGGTAGTACCGTCACTAACAGTCCAATCGAATCCTGACAAGCCAAGTTCAAGCGGTCAACCCTTTTGATTTGACCTACTCGCATAGCTAAAGAACATCCCAACCAAGATCACCTTGTATGAGCTCTTGTAGCTATCCAAGTCTACCCGAGAAGCTCTACGGGAGGCACTAGCCAACTCATAGGCTTTTGCCACGTATTTCTTGCCTACGTTGGAAGAAGACATAGAGAAAGGGTGTTCATAATGCTACCAAACATCCAGAAAGTAGATTCTCTGCATTACCTTCACTCCTAAGGATATGCTCATCAAGAGTACATCCCATGACTGACCCCTATACTTCACGGGATACGTCGGCTCTGAAAGGACCCTAACGCCACTAGGAAGGAACCCTAGAGGGGGGGTGAATAGGGTTTATGCTAATCTAATCCGATTTATGCCAAATAAAAACTAATTAACAAATATCCTAGCAAGTATGATATATGAAAAGATATATATGCAAGGATATACAACTAATACAAGGGTGAAACAAACAAAATAAGATAGTGGGTAAATAAACAATGAGCAATTGACAAAGGCAATGTGAATAATAAGCACGAATATAAAAGTGCGCCAATGCAATCACAAACAAATCATATGTTCACGAGGTTCGGTCCGCCTGACCTACGTCCCTGCTCCTCATCTCGAGGAGATCTCCACTATCACACCCGGTTTGGAAGCCGGAACTTCTCTACACACTCGGTTTTCTAGCTAACCGAAAACTCTACAATCCACACAATGTAACTACACTAACCACAACCTCAAGTGTTGGTCTCTAGCCCGTATCTCCCTCAAGTGCTCAGAATTATCACATCTCTCTAGGCTACCGACGTTACTACTCTTGGGACAACCCCGTCTCTCACCACACACTCCTCTTGGTGTACTAGTGTAATACAAGTGATCTCACAATGAAAGCTCACAACAAATAAATTGTTCTCTAATACAAGGCGAGAACACAATGTAGGCTCATACTCTAAGTCACACAATCCCACAACCCAATTATACTATGAATGTAAATACAATAAGCTCAATAGGTTGTGTGTGAACAAAGAGTATCAATAAAATCAACTAAACTCAATATAATCACTAGCTTAATAAAATAATAATTAAACAATAAAATGTAAAGCTAGATTGAGTTTAGAAAACTTCTCTAATAAATGACAAGAGTGAGAGAGAGATGATTTGAAGCCCAAACACCAAAGATTATCTCCTCAAGCCCTTGTGAAATTATCTTCACAAACCAAACTCTTAAACACACTTAGAAACCTTAAACAAACTTGTAAAAACTTCTTTAAAACTTTTCTCTTAGTTAATAGGAGAGTTGAATACAATGGGGTATTTATAACAACCCAAAACATCAGCCAAAAACACCCCAAAACAAAAACTAGCCGTTTATAGCCGTTATAGGGTGAAAAGACCAAAGTACCCCAAAATCCAGCATTCTGGAAACTTACGTATCTGGCTTTGTAAAATCAATTAAAAATAGTAAAACAGCTCCAAAAATTATGAAATTTTGTGGGAAGGTTATAGACATGTATAATGACATGTTAGAGAAAGAATTTCTGAAAAATCATTTCCCAGTTGAGAGAAAGAAATGTTTGTACACAGACATACAGTTTCCGAAATTTGTTGACATACACGATTTTGTAAAATCAATTGGGCACAGTAAAACAACTCCAAAAATCGTGAAATTTTTAGGAAAGCTTCTAAACATGTACATGAACATTTTCGAAAAAGAATTTCTTAAATATGATTTCCCATTTGAGAGAAATAATTTATTTTGTAAACTGGTCGAAAATACATAACTGTGCAACACTTCATAAGTCGACTTGTATTCGACTTATCATAAGTCGACTTGCATTCGACTTATCATAAGTCGACTTGTGTTCATGAATAAGTCGACTCAGCAGAAAAGAAATGCACTTTCCAGAGGAGTTCATAAGTCGACTTGTCAGGGTTTATAAGTCGACTTATAAACGTGCACATGCACTGTTCATGTTGAAAAACTGATTTTAAAAGTGCCTTTAAAAATAACAAATAAATTCTAAAAATTATGAAACTTTGGGAAATATTTATAAACATGATAATAAACATGTTACAAAAATAATTTTTAGAATTGCATTCCCCAATAGTGAAAACTCATCATTTTTCAAATATGTTCAAAAACATGAAAAGGAAACATACATGTTTTTGACATTTGATTTAAACAAACTTTTGAAACTCTACAAAATGATTTTATGAACTTTATAAACTATGTATAAACTGATATTAAAGTCTATAAACTAATAAAACAATGTTTTCACAAAAACACCTATATTTTGATAAAATCAACAAATACGTGTGTGTGAATAATATGAGCTTAAAGTATTAACACACAAGTATAAAAACCTAAACTAAATATACCCAAGCTTGTGATCTTCAACGAAGCTCTATCTTGGTATACATGGATGAAGCTTGACTTGGATCTTTAACATGAATTGCAAGGCTTCAACCACTACTCCGCCAACCTCCATTGGATATGATCGTGAATGCACAATTCCATCCATCCTCCAACACATTGTTTGTCTAGAATACCTAATAAGAAACATAAACACTAGACAAACAATATTAGGAATTGTTTGTAATCATCAAAACAAGATTAGAAGATGTAGGCTCATAACATGAGACCTAACAGGCTCCTCTCGGGTGGACAGGATCCAAGTAGATCCAGGGTCTGCACTGAGCATTGTCCCCTTGAAGCTCATCAAACACTTGGGGTGCCTCAAAAGTGGTTGTCTGCATTAACTACCACCATCTTCGGCTTCAACACTACCAGAACCCGACCGCTGGGGAAAATCCACCTCAAGCGTCGGTAGGCGACATGAAGACGGAAGTGACTGTAGGCGTATAAAATTGCCTATAGGTCCCTTAGCACAGCTCGGCACGATAATTCGATAAATCAACGGACGTTCGAGTGACGAGGCGACGAGGCACGCAAGCAACGGAATTTTGGAATAACGAGAATACGGACTGATCGGGAGCCCCACGTCGTTTACGAAAGGCAGAACACCCCTCATGTCTTATTTATTCCACATACGACTCAATCATGGGACCTTGTAGATCTTCTCGACGGCTTTCCAATACATTTTAGATCAGGTCATTTGGAGATCATATGAGAAAGATAAAGTCAAAATACCAAAGATAGTACAAACTCCGAGACAGTGTTGGTGTCTCGGACAAGAATGACAATTTTGGCCATGATCGGATTCGAAGATGGAGAAACTCAAAACGTGAAAGTTATAGATATCTTCGTTATCTTTCCAATGCATCTTGGATCAGGTCATTTGGAGGTCATATGAGGAAGTTATGACTAAAATAGTGCCGAGC